>VZSG01001432.1:18376-28478 GCA_013398315.1 Nothoprocta pentlandii | reverse complement strand
GGGGACGCGGCGGCGCTGCCCGTGGGCAAGGAGGCGGGTGAGCGGGGCCGGGGCCGCCCCCGGGGCAGCGAGCGGCTCCCGGGGAGCCTCACCGCCCTCTTGTGTCGTTGCAGTGGAGCGGCTGATCCGCGAGAACGGGCACATCTTCACGGACGCGCAGTGCAAGGTGTGCAGCGCGCTGCTCATCTCCGAGTCCCAGCGGCTCGCGCACTACCAGGTGAGGGCCCGGCCGCCGCCCAGCCTCGCCCTCCCCTCCACCTAGAGGCTTGTTTTGGTCAGAGGCCGTTGATGGGCACTTTTCCCTATGGAAAAGTGTTAAATAACGTTTTCCTTCTCTTGTTTTGGTTGTTCGGGGTCGTTTTTTGGTGCTTTCCTCAGAGTAAGAAGCATGCCAACAAAGTCAGGCGGTACTTGTCCATCCATGGTGAAGAGGAGCTTGCGCATGGGAAGAAAATGAAGCTGGATGCTAAGCAGGTAAAAAGAACAGCTTTTCATTCTGGTTATTAAAATCCGCAAAGTTGTTTGTTCCACGATGTGGCAGGCAGGGCTAAGCGCAGCGTGTGCCCTTGGAGAGGGTGCTGCCCGACCGGCGTCGCCCCGTGGCACTGCTGTCACTCAGCCGTTTTCCGTGAGCACAGCTCCTGCTGCCTGTTGTTTTGACCAGCTGCACGTTCCCTTTGGCTGGCAGCCTTCCTGGGAGCGATGGGCACTGCGAGGGAAAGCGTGCAGGAAGGATTTTTGCTTTCAGTGAGAGTTTGTGCAGTGACCAGCTCCTGGAATTCACTTTCCGGGAGGGGATCCATTCCACTCAGCCATCTGTCTGTCCCATGACTCATTTGGGAAACAGATTCCACCTTTATGATTGCTTCAGCTTTAAGCCCTAACCCTCCAGCATTTGTAGCAGAGGGGAAGGAGTGGGATAAAAAAGGCATTCCTTTGCATATAGTGTTAAGCTTAGAAGTGCCTGCAGCTGTCTGCTCACCAGCATCGTATTGCAGATGACCCAGTTGATAGTGATGTCTGTGTCGCTCAGCTCCCACCTTGTGCAGGCAGGAGGGCTGGTGATTCCCACTCTGGCCATCAGGCTTTTAACCTTCTCCGTAGCCCCTGTAGGCTGTGGTTGCCCCGCTTAGCTGAAGTGTCTCACTAGCAGCAGGAAGCAGGAGATTAATCTGAGAGCAAGTCACTGCCCAGTGAAGGTAGGAATGGTGCTGCCTCATGGAAACCCTGCTCAACACTTAAACATCCCTCATAATCTGCTTTTGTAGATACCTAAACTGTGCTATTTCCTCTTGTGGACAGGACAGCAAGCAGGAGAGCAGCAATGGGGACGACAGGAACAAGTGCTGCCCCATCTGTAACATGACCTTTTCCTCTCCGGCTGTGGCAACCTCTCATTACTTGGGCAAGACTCACGCCAAGAACATGAAGCAGCAGTCGCCCAAAGTGGAAGGTAGGTCTGTGTGCAGCACCTCTGTGCTGTACAAAGGGACGTAATTTTAGCTCAAGCCAAAAATTCAGCAGCTGAGAAGTGTCATTGGCCTCGTGTTTAAGCTTTTGTGCGTAGGCAAATGCTCCTACACGTGAAATAGGGCAGGCTATAGGGCACTTCTTGAGGTGCAGCCTGCCTGGTAGGCTGGCATTAAGGAGATGCTGGGTGGGGTTGTGCTTTGCTTGGGATAAACACAGCTTGCATCTGTGCTGCATCCACCTCTGTGCTGGGAATGGGAGAGAGCCCTTCGTGGCGCATGAAGTTAAGCAGTAGAAATGTTCGTTACGGGATATGGTGCCCACTAAAAACTTATAGGGGCTTGAAATAATTGGGGGAATGGAGAAAACACAAAGTCACTATCACTGTTCAAAACAAAGGTGTAGCTTCTGTGCTTCAGGGATTTCTGAGCTGCAGGTTGCTGCGAGCTGGGAGAAGATATCTGGAAGGTGTGGGTACGTGAGTGTCCTGACCTCGTGCTCTTCCCCCAGCATCTGCTGCCAACCACGGGCAAGACTGGGCACTGTCCAGGCAGGCCTTGACCTGACCCTGCAACAGCTGCCTGTGTTTCCCAGCCCGGAGTCAGCAGATAGAAAGTTCTGGTGGGTGGAGGAGCAGGGAGCAGGTAAAAACCCTCCAGAGTCCTGGATGGTCTGTACGACCTGTCAGGACAAAAGGAAAATGTGGCCTCTGGGTGTCCCTGAGGGTGGTCTGTGCTGGCACCGAGCTGCGGGAGCAGAGGCAGCCTGGAACCTGCCCACCCTCCAGCCTGGGCACTTAGAAAGCTCGTCCGTCTGGTGTTAATTAGAGGCCACAGGACCTGTCTCCATCATACAGGGAAGCTTGACTCTCTCTGTAAATTCATGAGGTCTAGTCCTGTCTTTGCTGGCTCCAAGCAAGACTTTGCTTCAGGATCAGACCTGCAGTTAGACGGCGTTTGCAGAAACCTGCTTGTCCTCCCTATAAAGGGCTCTGCTTTTCTAAGAGCGTCCTCCTTTCTTTGCCTGGCTGGTAACAGCAGGAGGGAGATAATCTGTGTCATGTATTTGCATAAAACTATGCCTATGTTAACTCTAATAAGGACAAGTGTGCAAATCTCTTTTTTCTTTCTTTTTTAACCTTAGAAGTACTTCTGTTCTGGCCTACTCTAAATTGTCTTACTGCATGCTTCTGATTCTGGAGTGTTAAGGGAAGAGATGGGAGCAAGGTGAATATATTTAAGAGGTCTAACATTCTCTGCCTAGCATTGTTTTGTTTTTGTTTTGTTTTTTTCTAATATATATTGGAGGGAGATTAAATGATTTCTTTTTACCTCCAAGTTCTGTGGCTGATTGACAATTCTGATTCACCCTACAGATGTGGTGCCCTCCCAGAAACATCCTGCTGCCCTCCCTGCTTCTACCGGGTCCTCTAATCAAGAGAACAGGGACATTACTGACCCAGACAAGTTCTGTAGTCTCTGCCACGCCACTTTCAACAACCCCCTCATGGCAAAACAACATTATGTAGGCAAGAAGCACAGAAAACAAGAGACCAAACACAAGCTGATGGCACACTATGGCCGAACCCCCGATGCATCCGCGTCGTCCTTCATGGGTGAGTTCCTAGCAGGCAGGTTAATAAACTGCTGGAGAGCAGAGTGGGAGAGTGACAGGATGTGTTTGACAGGTCTCTGGGCCACATGGACCACGTGGAGGGAACAAGGGAGATCTGCTCCTGATGGGGGATAGTGACTCTTCACTGTGAGGTTGATTTGGGTGATGCTGTAAACGCCTGGCAGCAGGAGAGGGGCCAGGGCTGCAGCTTTGGGCTGTGTTCTGTGGTGCTGTCTGGTTGGGGACGTCCCTTTTATTCTCCCTGTGGGTAACGCAGGGATTTTGGCCAGTACTGTTTCCAGCTAGGTGGATTGTGTCCAAAATGGAAAGATAAAAGTGACATTTGATTTTGAAAAGAAAAAAAAAAAGTCTTCAGAGGGGACCAGGCAAAGATGGAAGAAAAATAGGTTTAAACTGCAGCTGCTGCTTCAAAGAACATGAAAGCCAGAGAGATTTCTGCCTTTTGCCTCTGTGTGGGCACTTCCATCTGATGAACTAATGTAGCTCTCTCTGAAGCAGGCAGGAATGTGAAAAAATGAGCTATTAAGGAGGAACTTTAGGCAGACAGTTAAAACTCTTCACTTGGTTTATGATCTGCTGCTTATGAGTACTCCTAAGTGTTGAAAGCTCTTGGAGGCCAGTGAAAGCATTAGGAGCCCACAGTAAACTTCCTTGTGCTTCTCAGCAGCCCTCTGTTGGACAAGGAAATCTGGTACCTGCTGGATGCTTGAGGTACAAAACAAGCAGATAAATTGTCCTAAAATCCTCTCCAAGCCTTCTTTCTCTGTCACAAAAGTCCCCTTAAGCAGAAGATTATCCTAATTCTTGGCAAGCCACCTTTAGATATTGGTAGCACTTATGAGAAATGAGGCTCAATTATCCAGTGTTTTCTCCCACACTGCCTAGTCATGTGGGAGGTGGAAAAGGTGCTTTATAGCTAGTGTTATCCATCTGTCTTTGCTTAATTAGCGGGGCCTGATCAATGGCTCCACATTCTTGTGACTCAGGATGTGACAGTGGCAGAGCCCCAGCCTGGGGAAGTGGGGAGTCCTGTGTCCCTGATATCTTCTGTGAAGCACTTGCAGAATGAAGCGATGACCTCCTCATCCTCGTGGCACTTGAGCTGTTCCAGACAAGGTTCCAGAGCTCCAGCTGCAATCGGGAGCTGTTCCAGTGTAACCAGTGGCTCAAAGGGCTTCCATTAGGATGTTTCCTCCTGCTCATTTTGCCCCTCTCTGTTTGCTGCCACCTGTGCCAAGCTGTGAGATATCTCCCCAGCACACTCCACTTGGTTCTCTCTCTTATAAAGTTGAGCTCGGATTCTGATTTTTATTTTCTCTGAGGTTACTGGTATCTTTCACTGGCATGTCCCATGGCTCAGCCCGTCTCTGCTGGGAGCTGGTAGCAAGTAAAGGTGTTCTTCATAGAGCACCACACAGACCTTGTCCCCTTAAAGTTCCTCCAGGAACCTCCAGCTCCCCCAGGGGTAGGAGTGCACTTTAAAGGACTTGCTGCACATGCCAGTTTGCCAGACTGGCAGCAGAGATCTTGACCCTGCCGTGCAGGGGGTGGATGTGGAGGCTGTAGCCGCTCGTCTGGCCTTTTATGCCTGTGTCCAGCTCTCCGTTTCAAGAGTTAAGTGGCCTACTAGTGTCCAAAATCTCTCTGCAGGGAAGCAGCCAGATGGGGAAACTGCAGCGCTGTCGTGCGTCTGACTCTGAGACTGCAGTGCTTGCACCCCTAGGGTGAACGTCTGAAACATCTTTCACCTTAAGGAAATACTTTCTTTATGTGAGACTCTAAGGCAGAGCCCTTCCCCAGGGAGCTGGAGTTCAGGAGTAATTAATGTCCTGAGGACAACTGCCAAGAGCTTCCCCTCTCCCAGGCTCCTGCAGGGAACTGTACTACCATGCTTGCCTGTTTGGTATCTGTGACCTCCAGAACCTCCATTCCAGCTGGAGCTGTCATGTTACACAAGACCGTTGATCTGTCTAGGACAACATTGTTGGAAACTCTATTTTGTTTTGCAGTTAACTGATACACTGCAGCTGAACTGCTTGAGTTTAGTGCTCTCGGTTCACACTTCAACAGGGCTTAGCTGAGTGCTGTGTGCTGGAGCTTCACATCGTGTAGAGTCTCCTCTGACTCTACTTAAAAATTTAATTAAATTAGTTAATAAGTATCAAACATTTAATATTTCAAGTCATATTTACATAATTTAAAATATTTTAAATTTTAATTTTGCTTAAATATTCATTTACAAATTTATGCCTCTCCCTTTCATTCTTTTATTTGATATAAAGATCAGGACAAGTGAAAATTTGGGAGAGAAGTGGAATCGCAGATTCTGTGTAATGACAGGTATGGCTCCCTAATGTTAGGTTCTTTGCTACGCTTGATGGTTTGAACTGTTTGTAGAAAATCTCTATTATTTTTTTCATAGATGAACAAACCTGTGTGACCAGGAAAAAATAGTGATTCCCTCACCCTGCTCCATAGTGCCTGACCGATGTTTTAAGCTGCTGATGGGGTGGTTGGATTCTGTGACCTCCCTGCCTGCTAGCAACTTGCTGTTTCTCTCTGTTCACAGTTAATTACCGCATCAAGTGATTGATTATCTCACTTGTTGCTACCTCAGGCACCAAGTTGTTGGCTAGCTGCGTGTGCTAACATTGCTGTCTGTTTCAGCTGGGAAGGGCTACCCCTGCAACACATGTAACATAGTACTGAACTCCATAGAGCAGTACCAAGCTCACATCAGTGGCTTCAAACACAAGAATCAGTAAGTAACTTTCTTGTTTAAGTGTGTTTCCAGCCTCGCTGCTCAAATCAATGGCTTAACTGTAACGTAGAATACCCTTTTGAATGCATATTTCCAGCTGACTTGCAAGCAGAACAGTACAGTTTGGTGAGCGCTTGTGCTGCTTTTCTGAAGCAGATTGCCACTCGTGCTGCTTTACACCTGCTCAGCCTCTTTCGCAGCTCCCTCTGCAGACAGCTCTGCGCTGCTGCTGAAAATAAAAGTGCCCTTCCATTGCTTTTGGCTCCTGAAAAGATCCTGTGGACCTCTGAATGCATCCGGCCTGACACCCATTAAACACTGTTTTTGTAGCAACCAAGACTATAATTTAATTCAACACTGACTTAGTGAGGTCTGCTTGCCATTCTGGTCTCTCTTGAGTGGCTTGTCTTGCAATTGAGGATGTAGTCAGCACACTCCAGAAACCTGGGCTGTATTGCTGAACTCCTGGTTAGTGAGTTAAATATCAGGATCCCCTGGAACGCTGTTGACATCTCAGGCTGCCAGGAAGATGACACGTGATACTAAAAATACTTAGGCTGGACACTGTTAAGCTGGGTTCTTTAATTCCAGACCCTTAATTAAGAGATGGTCAGTCATGAAGCCAGATTGCTAGGAGTTTTTCTTAGGAAGAAAACAGAGCAATGCATTAGAAAACCCTGCCTGAAGTGCAGGCACATCCAGAGCTGAATTTCCCAGCGAGGGGGATAACTCCCCTTTCAGGAAGCTGCTTCTGGACTTAGCTCTGACATCATGTTCCAGGTCAGCTCACGCAGTCTGAAGGGAGAGGAAAGGGTCTGGCTTTGTACCAGGAGTTCTCGACAGCCCTTAGCTGGGCAATAGCTAATTCTGTCCTGCTAAACAGGGCTTTTCCACACACTCAGCGGACAAGGATGCGCCTGGGTGCTTTCCTGGCAGGTCTGTTGCCTTGGCTGTTGCTCCACTGATGGCCGTGTTTGCAGCTGATGTTGCAGAGCAGTTCTGACCTTCTTTCTCCGTTCTCTTCTTGTTGCTCCTTTGGATGTCCAGGATGCCAGGAGCAGTGCCGCTTGTAGGAGCGTTCCCGCCACAGCAGTACGTTCAGGAAGAGTCAACTGCTCCAGGAGGCTACAGCTACTTCAGCCAAGACTTCTAGAGCAAGTTGCAGCGCTGTTCTGGCAGTTGGTGGTGGCTCAAGAACACGCGTCCTTTGCCAGCCCACAATGGTTTCATTATCCCCTTGGATAAGCAAAGCCCTGCCCTCCTGTATGCGCCCATTGAGCAGAACGGAACGGGGGCTGAACCTTTCAGAGAAAGGATCCAGCTGGAAAAGACTTGCTAGACAGCAAATACTTCACTCCCTTAGAGCAGCTTTCGTTGTGCAATTGCTTCCTGCAAAGGTGGGTGCGGTGTGAGAGGAAGTGTATCTGGAAGAGGGAGAGCTTGGCAGCGGGCTGGCAAGGCCACCTCCTCCCTCAGCAGAGCACGGAAGGGATCCTTGCACCTGGAAGGGCAGCATCCCGGACTCCAAGGGGCCTTTTGCCAGGGGAGAGCTCCTGGACCCCAGGAAGCGGCGCTTGGCCGTGTGGAGGGGACGCAGTGCCTGGCTTTTGGCAGACCTAAAATAGGGAATTGCGGGATGGCGTCTCCTTGCTTCCTCTGGCAGGTTTGTGTGCAGGATTATCCTGTTCCAGCCTCTCGTAGTCACTGCGGCGCCGGTTCTGGAGCTCTGTTGTCTGGGTCTGCTTAACGAGGAGTTACCGTTTCTGTAGCTCAAGCTGCTAGTAGTAGGAGTGGGGGCTGAAAGAGGAGCTGCAGCTCCGGGCTCTCCAGGCAGCTCAGCCCTCTGCTCTAAGGATTTCCCTGCGGAAGGAAGGAAGCGTTTAGCCCGGTTTCCTATGGAAACAGGTCGGTGTGATCATTCACCATGTGTGTCTTTGTATCCCTTGTAACTTAAATCAACTCTAGCCAAACTTGGCAATGATGAGATCTGTAAGATCTAAAGTTGGAAAGAAAGGTAGAGTGAGATGAGCTTATCTCAGACTTCAGTTCTGTCAGGGTCTGCATCAGAGTGCAGAATTTGCCTTTTTGCCATGAAATACTCCGGGGAAGGAATGATTTTAAGGGAAAAAAAAGGAGGGAAGGAAGTATAGATGCAACAAAAAAAAAAAAAAAGTTATAACTCAGTTGAATCATGAGGTGACCAAAAAACCTTACAAATTCTTTGAACACCTGCCTTCATTAGTCCTTTGCTGATGCTGCTTGGCCAGCCCTTCTCCCCGAAGTTCTTGCAGATTGTATCACCTGGAGGAAAAAAGAAACAAAGCTGTTCTACAATTCAAACATGGAAATTAAAACTTAATGGTCTCTTCCCCGAGCTAGTGCACTATAACTGGTAGGAAAAGCCCCCTGGCTTCCGAGGCTGTTGTGTTGGCGCGAGTCCTTCAAGTGTCCGACCCCTAGGCCAGGGCGCGCTGGGCCGGCCTTGTGCTCGCAGGCCCGACTCTCACAGCGGCCTCGGTGCCTCCGCGGAGCTGAGGCTTTGCCGGCCCGTGGCCGACCTGCTGCTTTCCTTCCATGGCCCGAAAGGCTCCATGGGGCTGCTGCGAGGGGCGAGCACCGCTGCCTCCCGTCCCCCGTTGTGCTGCCGTCGGAAGGGCAGGACGGGGCCCTTCGCTGCAGGCGCCTTGTGCCAAGGTAAGCAGCTGACGCCCTCCCGAGGATACCATGATCTTTGCAGAGGCCCTTCCCCAACCCCGCTGTGTGCCCTGGCCGGGTTAATCGGGGGAGAAGGGGAGGATGTTCCTGTCTGCGTGGAGCCAGTGCCTTCCCCTCCTGCCCCACACGTTTGTGGGGGTTTGCTGCACCCTGCGCAGAAGCTGCCGCCTTCGCCTGGGACGGGCTCCGGCTGCCCTGGCTCTGCCCTCCTCGCGTTTCCCGGGCTCGCACCGCTGCGGAGCTGCCTGCGGAGGACGGGCTGCTGTTGAACCCTGCGCGTCCAGCAGTGCACAGAAAATGGCAACGGGCTGCAGGAAGCCTCGTGTGCTGGGGAGCGCTGGGCGGCCTCCGGGCGCGGACTCTGCTGCTCGGCCCTGTCCTGCTCTGAGAGCAGGTGCCTCCCTCTGTGCCCCGCACTGACACCCAGGGGGTCCCCAGCAGCGCTGCCCGTCGGCGGGACACCCCGCTGGCTGCCTGCGGACAGGTTTGCCTCCTCCCGTGCCCGGTGTTTATGTATCTGCTGTTTCCCTGAGGTGACGCTCTCCAAATAGAGTGTTTGTTACTACTGCTGGGTGCTGGTTTCTCGCCGTCCTTCAAAGCAGAGAACGGGATGCGGACACCCTTGGAATCCTTGAGGTGGGAGGGAGGCCGGGGTCTGCACCCCCTTCCCTGAACCTCTGCTGTCCTCCCGAGGCCCTGGGGTGCAGCCCGAGCTGGGTAGGTACCGTCCTCCCCGCTCGTCTGGCGCGTGCGTGTGGCCTTGGCCCTGCCACCATCACTGTAGGGAGCAGGACAGCCTGGCCTGTGCTGCTGCTCGTGGTGGCGGCTCCTGGTCGCTTGCTCCCTACTCACCACCACGTGCCGGGTATGAGGCTGCCCCAGAACAGCCCCTGGTGCCCCGAGGGGCCGATCCCGCGGGAGCTGCTGGCCCCGGGCAGCTCTCGTGTGCGCCCCGCGGGGCTGCCCCTCGGCGGGCGGCACCTCTGCTCTTGGAGCCGTGCCGTTGGCTGCAGTGCCGGCCCGACCGGGTGCTCCCGAGGCAGCGGCTGCGGTGGCGGGTCCCCGCGCAGCCC
The DNA here is from genome assembly GCA_013398315.1 of Nothoprocta pentlandii. NCBI lineage: Eukaryota > Metazoa > Chordata > Aves > Tinamiformes > Tinamidae > Nothoprocta > Nothoprocta pentlandii. The sequence goes on along the minus strand of VZSG01001432.1, from coordinate 18,824 downwards.
CTGCCTGCAGCCCGACCCCCTGCCCAGGGCGGTGCGCCTGGCAGGGGTCTCAGGGTGGCAGTGGCCACCAGGTGGCAGCTCTGGGGCCGTGGAGGGTGTCCCATGGCCCAGGGTGCTCGGGATCACCACAGGCCTGTCCTGTGCTCTGAAGGTGGCAGCCTGGGTGCCAAAGAGCCTGTGTCCCCGCTCTGCCCTCCCAGCAGCTTCTGCAGCCGGGGGGCTGCTCTGAAGGGGACCCGTGCAGCACCCGTCAGCAGCCGGGCAGGCGGCTCTGCCCCGCTGCCGGGCTGCACTTGCAGCACCCATGGGCGCCCTGCAGTGTGTTGGCACAGACTGCAGGGCAGGCTGCAGCGCGGAGCCACGGAGAATCCTGCTGCACGGAGCCGCGGAGGATCCTGCAGTGCAGAGCCATGGCAGGTGCTGCAGCGTGGAGCCACGGAGGATCCTG
>VZSG01001431.1:29059-62020 GCA_013398315.1 Nothoprocta pentlandii | reverse complement strand
TGAGAAGAGCTTGACCCCTTCCACCCTACATTCTCTCTTCAGGTACTTATACATGTTAATCATATCCCCTCTCAGCCTTCTCTTCTCCAGATAAAGACTTTGTTGCTCTCCGCAAAACCTATAAAGATGATGAAAATGCTGCTATCCGATGTGGCTATACTTTATGCAGAATCACGTCCAATTCTCCTGCTCAAGGACCTAGAGCACGTGGCACAGGGTGGTATCTAGGTGGGTTTTGAAGACCTCCAGAGAAGGAGAGTCCACAACCTCCCTGGGCAGCCTGGGCCAGGGCTCTGTCACTCTCACAGTAAAGAAGTTCTTCCTCATATGCAGATGCAATTTCCTATATTTTAACTTACACCCATTGCCCTTTGTCCTGTCACTGACCATCACTGAGAAGAGCTTGACCCCTTCCACCCTACATTCTCTCTTCAGGTACTTATACATGTTAATCATATCCCCTCTCAGCCTTCTCTTCTCCAGATAAAACAGGTCCAACTCACTCAGTCTATCCTCGTACGATAGATGCTCCAGGACCTTAATCATCTTTGTTGCTCTCCGATGGACCCTCTCTAGAAGCTCCATGTCCCTTTTATACTGGGGAGCCCAGAACTGCACTCAATATTCCAGATGAGATCTCACCAGAGCTGAGTAGAAGGGCAGGATCACCTTCCTTGGGCTGCTGGCAACACTCCTCCTGATGCAGGCCAAAACAAAGAGATAATAATCCATTGTCTGGAAAAGGGAACAGCTTGGAAGAGAAATACCTGTAAGAAATAAAAGCACAAGGAACCATGGAACACATTGCCACTGAATGCTGCAGATGCCAGGAGCATAAGCAGGTTTAGATAAAGCATTAGAAATGATCACGATGATTGGAGCTGTTGTTGACCGTTAAGCAAGGTGATCTCAGTGCCATCTGTCATTCAGTAGGTCCCTGGATGGGTGACAAGTTTCTTGCTATTTTATTGGTATCTTTATGGAAGCAGTAGATGTGAAAATTAATTCGGGTTGGTTGGGCAGAGCCCAAACTTTGGATTGGAAGGAGACACCAAAGCACTGGGTGATGTGTGTGCTATTCAGACTCATTATCTGGAGAGCCTCATCTCCATTACATTGAGTTATGGTGTCTCCTACTGTAGCTCAGACAGTGGTCTCCCCTGTCCTCCAAATTAAATTTCTTTTGAGTGTGAACAAGTGTGATTCATGCACTTCAGATGCAGCACTTAGCAAGCACTTCAGTCCCTCTGAAGCTGAAATGATCCTGAAAGAGCCAAATAAAAGAAAAATCAGGAAAATGAACCCAATTGCAAGGGGCTGTGTATAAGCTTTATGGAGCCTATTCCCGGGCTCCATGTGTCTTGAAAAGGTGGGTTTTTGTGGACAGGACAGTGGAGCCAAAAGCAGCAGCACTCCAGCAGCTGACTGGCATGCGTTGGATGTCATGGGATTCCCCATGGGATGGAGTCATGGGATTCCCCATGAGGTGCAGGCTAGTTCAGCTTCTCAAATTCCCCTAAAAAATCTAACCTATGTCATTTTTGGAAAGATGTCTTCAAAGCACTGAAGTTCCTTGCCTCTGATCCTGTTCAGACACTACAGCTCAACAGGCAGGGATAATGGATGACTGATAAATTGGGAAGGGCATGAGATGTTTCAATAAAAACATATGAAATTTTATTCAGAAATAAAGACACACTCCTCATCCACACACTGGGGACAGAGACTTTGTTCCTATTGTTTTACTATGCATCATATTGTCTTAGCCCTCGGCAGGACCTCAGTCATTATCACAATATCAGACTGTCGCATTGCGTCTTCTTTTTTTGCATGTATTCAGTGATTATAATCTGGAGAGTCATTTTGGAAGGAACGTTTTCAGCAGTGTACAAATTCTAAGTGCATACATTAATACATTTAAGGAAAATGTATTTATAGAAGCGGATATTTGCAGCAGAAATCTGATGTTCATCTGTGATTCCCTCAAATAGAAACCAGTTAGCTCAGATTTTGCACGGCAGAAAGCAAGATAATATTCTTTGACTCAGAATATTTGTGGGAAGGAAATCAGAGATCCGGGAAATCCATTTTCTGATAATACACTTATGGCAAAGTCCATGGCTGCTCATCACCCCAATCCAGGGTGCTCCAGGTTCCACCAACACCTCAACTGGGTGTTTGGGATTTTTCTGCTCCCAGTGCAGCTGGGAAGGGGATGCTGCATCTACAGATTAACTAGTAAAATACACCAAACATAGTTTCTGTGTCTTATAAATTTGTCAGACACTGTGAACAGGAGCATCCTTTTTATATGTGTGTAAACTATGCAAAAGGACACATATCTTTTTCTGAGTCTTGATAGAAATAACAGACGTAGATACATAAACTCAATAGAAATATCATGGATTTCGTTCTTTTGTTCTGTATTTGCAGCACTTATCCATGAGCAGGTTGGCACACGAGTAGATTAGTCAGGGGATAGAAATCACTGGATTAGAAGAATCACCACCAAAAATACAGAAAAAAAAGAAACTATGATATGCAGGTGAGTGCATGAGTGAGAATCCCTATGGCCCAGAAGCTCAGATCACACACTTTTCAATTCTTTAACAGAGGTAGCTAAAAGGCTCTTTAGAAACAATAAGCTCAGAAGTCCAGACCAGTCCAGAGTTGACCTGTGAGGACTGTCAGCTTAAGCAGAGACAGAGTTTCCTTATAAATCAGAGGTTCTAAAAGACCACCATGACCTTCATGGACCCACCTGGTCCCAACAGAGCAGAGGACCAGGAGGAAGAGTGCAGCTCTTTGGATGAAGTCCTGTTGTGCAGGATGTTCTCTTGCCCAGCCCAAGTTGCATGAACTGAGTGGACGTTCCCCAGTCAAACAGCTTCATAGCACTTCCCCAGATCTGCTTAGCTTCACTCCAGCCAATGGGTTTCAGTATAGGGGACAGGGAGGTAGCAGTACCAGATAGAGGCTGGCCATGGTGAGGTGGATGTGAGGGTGATGCTGTGAACCTCCCCAAAACAGGATGCTGGAGATGGCAATAGCACACTTATGAGTTCCCATCAGTACAATGACATCAAAGTTAAACACTCTAATTGTTTTCCAGTTCTGCATTGACTGATCTCCAGATTTAGCACCCTTGTGGGATTGCCAGGTAGGATTCATTCATGTCTGTAGGCAGCAACTAGGGAAAGCAGGACCATTTTCAGCCTGGTCACATATAAATACAATTATCTCACAGTTATGGGGCGAGAAGAGACCAGAAGAAGCGGATATTGTGCTTGCTGCATGATTCTGTGTCCAACCTGACATTGGTGGTCTAATGGTGGTCTAATTGGTGGAGACTAAACATTTCTAACAGGACAAGGTGCTCTGCCTTTTTTCTCTCTGCCCCAGGACCCACTTTCAGAGGATTGTTGACAGCATTGTCAGTGACAAAATGGTCAAGGCAGAGCTAAGGACTGGGCCCAAATCCAATTTTGAGGAACAAGCAGCACAGCTGGATCTCCTGCTCCCTGCAGCAGATGTCAGATAAGATGTCCATAGTGTAGCAGGGATGGTGCATCCTGTTCAGGAGCAAAGCATCTGGAGAAGATTCACGAGAGCCCTACATCAGTCTGGGTTCTACCTGATAGGAAACCACAGATGAACTTGGATCAGCCGCAGATGACATCCAACACTTAGAGCCTCTTGCGAGAAAAGGCAACGCGCACCCGCTCACGGATCTGTTTGGTTTTGACGCCATACACTATAGGATTCATCACAGGAGGGAGGAGGAGGTACAGGTTGGCCATGAGGATGTGCACATGGGGGGCAATGCGGTGACCGAACCTGTGGATTAATGAGGAGAGAATAGCAGGGGTGTAGAAGACCAGGATAGCGCAGATGTGGTCAAGGCAGGTGCCAAATGCCTTCAGTTTCTCCTCCTTGGATGCCAGGCTAAACACAGTCCTCAGGATCCTCAGGTAGGAGTGTCCAATGGACAGCAGATCAAACCCTCCAACTAAGAAAGTCACTAAGATGCCGTAGATGTTATTGACCCTGGTGTCAGCACAGGCCAGCTTCACCACGGCCATGTGCTCACAGTAGCAGTGGGAGATGACCCGAGAGCGGCAATAGGGCAGGCGGCGGAGCAGGAAGGGCAGGGGCAGCATGAGCACCGATGCCCTGAGGAGCGCCAAGAGCCCAATCGTCACGACGAGGGAGCCGGTCAGGATGGAGCCGTAGCGCAGCGGATGGCACACGGCAACGTACCTGTCAAAAGCCATGGCCAGCAGCACTGCGGACTCCACGATGGAGAAGGAGTGAAGGAAGAACATCTGCACGAGGCAGGCTTCGAAGGGGATGGCCTGCGCCTTGAACCAGAAGACGCCCAGCATCTTGGGCATGGTGGTGAGCGACAGCACCAAGTCAGTGCTGGCCAGCATGGAGAGGAAATAGAACATGGGCTTGTGGAGAGAGGGCTCCGTCTTGATCACATACAGGAGGGTGCTGTTCCCCAGCAGAGCGATGGCAAACGCCGTGCTGAAGGGGATGGAAATCCAGCGGTGCATCTCTTCCAGCCCAGGGATGCCCGTCAGGAGAAACATCTTTGGCGTGGTGTTGCTGGAAGCAGAGAAGTTGGCATGGAGAGGCATCCTGGGTAAGCTTCACCTTGAGGTCTTTCTTTTCAATAAATCATAATAGAAAGAGCCATTAGACTTTGCAAAATATACTTATTTGTGGCACTTTACTGTGAATCCCTTATAATTAGTGTAGCTGATGTGTTCTACATGTAATTAAATCACCATAAGGCCCATGTGCGAAGCTTATCAAAAGCAAAGTGAAATAAAATATAAAGTATTTATATTTTATGATATGATTAACATGTATAAGTTCAGGAAGGGAGAATGCAGGGAGGAAGGGGACAATCTCTTCTCATTGGTGGCCAGCGACAGGACAAGGGGTAATCGGCATAAGCTGAAACACAGGAAGTTCTGTCTCCAGGTGAGGAGGAATTTCTTTACTGTCAGGGTGACAGAGCCCTGGAACAGGCTGCCCAGGGAGGTTGTGGAGTCTCCTTCTCTGGAGGTCTTCAAAACCCGCCTGGATGTCACCCTGTGCCACATGCTGTAGGTGTGCCTGCTTGAGCAGGAAGGTTGGACTAGATGATCTCTAGAGGTCCCTTCCAACCTTCACAATTCTGTGATTCTGTGATTCTGTAACCCTTTACAAACCTTGAGAATCTCTCTGCTGGCATCCACAGCTTCGTTGCCCGCTTTAGGGTCACAAAGGGAATGGGAAGGGATCATCAAATATGTTCCTGCTACTTCTAATGGGGTCTGAGAGCCATGATGCTGACCCAGGATGCTCCACCATAGCCCTGGGAGAATGAGCGCCAGGCACCGCGTCCCCTGTCCAGCTCCCTCCATGGACAAGAGGGCAAGGGAGACAAGAGCTGGGGGATATCAGGTGGAGGAGGACAGGGATGAAGAGGGGAGAGGTGCGGCCAGAAGTTCAATGGGAGGCTCTGGAGGAATGAGGAGAGGTCAGTGTCCTGGTGCACTTAGTGTACACAGGCAGTGGCATCTCCCCTTGCAGAAAGAACACAAGTGAGGGGACCTCTTGGACCATCCTGTGATTAACCTATGGCCACCTCTCACAGAATCACAGAATCACAGAATCACAGAATCACAGAATCACAGAATCACAGAATCACAGAATGGTGAAGGTTGGAAGGGACCTCTAGAGATCATCTAGTCCAACCTTCCTGCTCCAGAGCACGGGGCACAGGGTGGCATCCAGGTGGGTCTTGAAGACCTCCGGAGAAGGAGACTCCACAACCTCCCTGGGCAGCCTGTTCCAGGGCTCTCCTTGTGGGCGCTCCCAGCATGGTCGCACCTTTGGTGGTGGGACAGGAGAGACCCTGCAGCAGCAGCAGCCTGGAAAGGAGCTCTGCAGGTCCACAAGACCTTCCCACCACAGCCTTGCCCAAGGCAGGAGAGGTGTGTGGATTCAGCACAATGCCTTTCCCTGGTTTGCCCCAGCACAAGCTCTTTTATATCCAGGAAAGATAACTTCCCTGCTCCTACCCCCAGCCAGCAACCAACAGGGAAGCCTAAAGATTGGCACATTTATTCCGGCTTGAGTTTATAAGATTCCTAGGCAAGAGGAATTAAGAGGAATTAACAAGATCCTAGTGAAAACTGGGTCACTTGTTTAGTTAAGTGCAGACTCCATAATGTCAGTCTGCAGAATACTATCCCTTGAGATTGCTGTGCTATAACCCAACACAGGTTTCCAGATTAAACTGAAAATAAACATATTCCAATATATAATATAAATATTTCGATATATGCAATAAATTCCAATAAATATATCGGAAGAATTTAATTTCTATTTTCATCTCCCTACAGATCTGGACCTACATCAGGGCTTGTTTCAAACTCTTTTTTCCCCTGCTCTCACTCTGCTCGCGGGCCTGAACAGCACAGCAATGCTCCCGTGAACAGATTCCCAGAGAGAACTCACCAGGTTTCTGGCGGAGCTGTGGCTTTGTGACAGCTCTTCTTCTCCAAGGACCTGCAATCTGCTGAGCAGACTCCAAAGCTGACCTGCCACTGCAGGGTTTATAGCTGGGTTGTCTCCAGGGGAGGATTTCACCAGCCAGCAGGGAATCTCCAGGTAATTCTCAGCCTCCCACGCGGAGCTCCAGAAGAACAACATTAACTCCTGCCTTTTGGAGAAAAACACCAACAGTGCCCCGTGGCAGAAAATGGAGGTAGAGCAGTGATTTGCATTCCCTCCACACTGTGTCCTTGGCTGATGACTGTCCCTAATGCAGATTCCCAAATGAACTTTATTGTCTCCTTTTACAAAATCCACACAATTCATTACTGACACCATCTCTGGGAGACCCTTCCAACCGTCCCAGGCACCCCGTACTCCCCAGGATTTATCCTGTAGCCCTATCAGAGGTCTCATCCTGTCAGAGAGCCACGTTCTGCCTCCCTAAGCACTGTAGAGTCATAGTTCTACAATGGGGATAGGAAGACCTCGGGCATAGGAAAGGCTGCAGTAATTGGTGTGTGCAGTGGACAAGATGTTTGCGTCTCCATCTCTGCCTTGTCCACAGTGAGCATTCTCCCCATCCAAGCCTGCATCTCCCTGATTGCATCTTGAACACGACAAGAAGCCTCACAGGGGAAATGAAACCATACTTCAGGCAGATAAATCACGTACCTTATCTCGCCACCAATGGGAAGGAACTTGTCCATTGAAGTATATGATAGGATCACATCTGGAGCACCAAGCTGCCTAGCAGGACCACATCTGGCTTACTGGGCCATATGCTAGGGGAAATCCTGGTGTGACACTGCAGCTGAGAGGGTCCTCTGAAGATGTCCCTTCAAAAACAGATGCTGTATGCCCACATTCACGTGCTCTCCTGCTGCAGGACCAGGCTCTGTTCTCTTGTCCCTTGTAGCAAGGTGTCCCTGGTGCAGCTAGCTTGTTGACCAGGTTAGACTTTGGACAGGAGAGAAGTTGTGGCCCTCAAAGTCCATCTCTATTCTGTCTGGCCTGGTCTCACAAATGGTTCACGGAGTCCATCTCAAAGTCCCTCAAGTCAGGGGCTTTGAGATGTGACTCCACGAACCAATTGTGAGACCAGGCCAGAGAGAACACAGAGATGGATCCTACCACCCACTGCTCGTTGCTGCTGTAAGACTCACGGGTAGCACATTTCCAGACAGCCCTTGTGTCAGAGATTAAAAATGGGCTGGATACCCAAACAATATTTTGAGAAACATGAACATAGAGAACCTAGCTGGTGGGAATGCCATGATGAAAGCACAGCAGGCCCATGAGGAGGGCTGGCAGGACAGCCTTCAAAGAAGAAGACCAAGGAAGTGAACAACTGTCAAAACAATCCCAACCCAGGGAATTTCACTTAATTAAATTTATTGCCAATTAACTTAAAATTCTAATTGCTGACTGGAGTTTTGAATCAAAAAGACAAACAATCACTCATGGAACCCCCTTTCCTCCCCCTTACCCAGAGCCAAATTCAATCCAGGGCCTCTCTCCCCACCCTTTCTAGTCTCAATTCCCCATCTTTTCATGCCACATTTCACTCATTCCCTCCTTCACAGGAGGCTGGGGTCACAAGTACGAGTTTCTGCCTGATGCTCCTGGCTTCTTGCTCATTTTTCTTGCTGCTCCCAGTTTTGTATTACTCCTTTACTTCATGTAAGTCACCTGCGGAAGGGATGAGGTACAAGATAACCCAAAAGAGTCGAGTAAAAAGCCTTCAATTGCTCTTAATTTAAATTATTTCATTGATATAATCTTGGTATCAGAGTTTAGGGGAAAGAGGGCAGACTAGTTTTTTGTCGGCAAAATGTCAGCAAATGCAGTGAGACTCCATAAATTTATCTTCAGGCTCTCTCCTCCTCTCCTTATCTTCCAGTGTCTGCAGATTTATGTTTTGAAAGACCAGTAAGCAGAGGGCCAGCCCGGCCACATGTCACTGCTCTCTGTGTCATGTTTGCAGTCACCTGAAGAAACTAGCCAGAAAGCTCTCAGCAGAACCCAGATAAGCACCCCAGATAAGGGGATGCTCTGAGAAGCTGCCCTCCTTCTCCAGCATTCTTCTCCCTAGGTTCCCTGGTGATCACCTGTAGTTCCTAGTGACCTCCAACCTCAAGGATTTCAAGGACAGAGAATAAGTTAGGTCCAGAAGATGACCACCAATTTACAAAACATTCACTAAAATTCATGAGAGCTTCAAGGTCCTGAGGCAAAAGATGGGCTATATACATAGTCCTGTGAACCTATACAACTCTTTCTTGCCCTAGAAGGTTTGCAATGACACTATTTTGAGACTTGGAGAGAGCTTTTTGCAGATAGGACTAAGCCTCCCAGGGGAGATATATGCACTTGCCAGAAGAACTGGTATTATGACCAGAGGGGCATTTGCCCAAGCCAAAATAAATCTGCTCCCTTTGCAGACCCCCTCTGTTAAAGATCTATTTGACATTACTTAAAACTAAGACACACAAACCAAGCACCAGGGAAACCCAGTTGTTTACAAACTGCTGCTATTCATGACTATTCCCTGGGCCAGTTTCTGCTCTGTGGTAATTATTATCTCCAAAGCCTCAGCTGTGATTGATTAGGATGAAGAGGTTCCTTAAGAGCTATAAATATTCCTTGCAGCTCTTTTTCACAAGCTGAAGAGTTGTGTGAGAGGAGCAGTATGTGAAGGTGGTGTAGGTACAGCAAGGGTCACATCCAAAGCATCAGGTGAGCAGGGTGACTTTTCTTTTCCTCCATTTAACACAAGTCTAGGGTGTATTTTTAAATGCAGTGACAATCTTTGCACCAATTTCAATCATCTCAAATTGAAATGACTGTAAAACAATCTACCCAGAATAGTTACTGTGCAGATCAGCCAATAGAGCTAAGTGGACTTTGCCTCTTACCAGGTTAATCATCTACCTTATTACCCACTTTATTATGCATTAAGTGGATACTGTGGTGGAGAGATGCCAGTTTATACACCTGCAACCTCAATTTACCTCCTTGCATGAGTTAATTACAGCAGGGCTAATTGTTTGGTTGCAAGCCATTCCTTTGTTAAATCAACCTCAGACAAGCTATAGACACCTGAGTGTAGCACCCTCTATCCACTCATCTCTGAAGACTTGCAATTGCTTGATCATAGCTCTAGACCTGCCCTTTTCTCCAGTGCAAACCTGAAGACGATGGCAATCACAGCAAGGATGGTAATAACCTATCCTACCTAATGGCAAGGACTGAAATCATGAACTCCAAGTGAGGTACAGGCTTGACACTAGGGAAAAAAACTCTGCAATAAATGTTTTGGGTATAGGGTTTTTCAACAGCAGATCAGGCAGTGCATGCATCTATCAGAGAAAAAATTCTGGCCTTGAGGAAGGGATATGACTGCATGATTGTTCCAGGTCTCCTAAAACCTGAAGTTCAGGAGATCTTTGCCGATGTGGTTTGTTCATGTGGCCAGTCTCCAGAGTCTCCATTGGAATAAATCTCACTAGTAATCTTGCACTATATGAATTCTTGGAGATGGTGGCATGGACTTCTAGGTGTAAGTCTGCAAGGGACAAGTGGCAGCTGCCGTGATCTCTGTAGTGCAAATTTTAGGGATCAATGTACTAAGTTTTGGGGTAGAGGACACTGCCATATACAGATCTCCCACCCCCAGCTTTCCCAGAGCCAGAAATAAATGATCAGGACCTCTCTAATAGGACTCCAATGACAGCTGGTGCAGTGGTCACAGCAAATAGGGCTTGGACATCATAGCTATATCCCTTGGGACCACACAAGAGCAACACGTCACATGGGATGTCTTTACTGCATATTTTGGTGTGGACAGGACCATGCTCCCTGCTTTGCCCCCATGGCTAAAAGCAGATGAACATCTGGGCTGATGTGCAGGATGATCCATGACATACTACATGGAGCAGGACCATGAGACGGTGCTTGGTGTGGCCAGATCCATCTTTGTCTGATGGCAAAAGGTGTTTATTTGTTCTTTATGGGTTATTTGTTCCTATGGGTGCAGGCTGTGGGGCTGATGGACTCACCGTGCCTAAGAACCACGGAAAAGCCTAAGTGTATCAAATGTGGCAAATTTAATGACCATTGCTTAGAAGCAAAGGAGCAGAGCTGATAACAAAACAGTGAGGAAAGAGTTAAAAACTCAGCCTCAAGTGCCAGTAGCTTAGTAGTCAGGGAAGCTTGTCCCAGCATGCTCACAATCAAACATATCAGCTTCTTTTGCACTGTATTCACTAGCATCTCTTATTCTCCGAGGGCATTTTATGCTGTTTCACAGTTGTTAAAAAATTGTAGTAAGTTTGCAGCAAACACTTATCGGGCACAGCGCATGAAGCAAGGGTGACATTGACCACCACGGCTGAGCAAAAAACTCATAATTTTACAAGTTACTTAACTGCACACGATAAAACCACTGTGCCAGTGAAGTATCCTGCAGAAGTTCAGAAGTGCTCCTCTTGGCAGCATCTAACGTGCTGCTCCCATTCTCATCTGTGTGGCATGCACCCCTCTAAAATAGCCCAGACCATGGCAATCTTCCTGGCACAGCGTTTCTGCCTAGCTGAAGCTGAGAGAGAGAAGAGGAGCATCCTTGAGTACGATGCTCCGTGCAGAGGTGGGCCAGGACACCAGGGACATGGGCTGATTTCAGGGTCCTGAGGTGCTAGGTTAGGTGCTGCAGTTGCAAGGCTTGTGGAGAGGAGGAAGCATGAAATACAGAGGAAACATAGGATGTAAAAAGAGAGGAAACCACAAATGCAGTGGGGACGTCTTTGCACAATCCAGATAGGGTTGGTGAGAGAGACTAAGCTAAAAGAGGTGTTTGCTTCCTTGGGACTTTCTGTATATCCGGGAAATTAGACCCCATGAAGGGAATGGGACTAGGATTTTACACAAAAAGAGCAAATTAAGGCATCAGGCTACAGGAAAAACTGAGCTCAACGCCTGTTGTATATTTTTATACTACCTGCTTTTAATAACCTTGGTAGTTTTATTATACAAGATGAACTACAAGTAACAGTGCCCAGAACACTTTTTTTTCCCCAAAGCACAGGATTGTAGGATATCAGATAAAATTGTTCTGTCCAGATATATCACTCTGTTCTGAGACTCCATTGCCGCTGGACGGGCTTGTCTCAGATGTGGCTCTGAGTCCCAGCTCTGCAATAAACTATAACATCATCTTGAAGGGATTTCCAACATGTTCCCTTTCAGTATTTGATCTTAGATTGCAAATAACGATTGCTAGCAGCAGATATTGAAATGCCCCTCGGCTTGGGTCTTGTGGGGACTCAAAGCAGATGGAAGGAGAGATTCAATTCCTTTGGGGTCCAGGAAGCCAAGTGTCTTGAAAGCCAAGGAGATGAGTTTTGCCCTCTTGGCACGTTGAAGAAAGTAGAAGATGCAAGTACCCGAGAGACTTGCACCTAACGCCCATGCTGCTGACTGCCTGATATTACTCTTCTGTGTTTTTTTGTGTAAAACAGAGAGGATTTATGCACTTCTCTTTCAGCAAGGGCTTGAGGATTAGGATTAAAAAGCCCCCTGTGAAGGTTAGTGCTGGAACTGGGCCAGTGCTGTAGCCTCATTCCAGTTAGCAACAGGTTGCTCTCTTTCCTTCCAGGAAAGTTTTTCCTTCCTGATGCTGGGGACATCTCACAGCAAAATTGCTCTGGGGAACAAATGCATGTAGTAAAAACAAACATCTGCTGCCGTTTCCCAGGGTGGGCCGTGCATGGGGTGCACTAACCGCAGAGCAGGATGTGGTTTGCAAGCTGTCTCAGCATGTTGGGTGATTAATCTCACTGAGCTGCCGGCCCCAACGTACTCAGGATCTTCCCCTCAGTGGCAACTAAAAGGACTCAGGCTCTGCTTCTAAATCCCAAGTTATGGACTGGACGGGTGGGGACAACACTCTGGGGCAAACCTGAGAAGGGAGGAGAGGCCAGACACCTCCCAGTGTTTAGAACATGCAGATTTGGATCCGTCTGTGTTGGATAGGGTTGAGTGAACGCAGATAAGGGCAGGATGATATGATGGTAGGTCTGCGTGCTTGAGAAAGCAGGAAGGGGTTTTCTGCACGTGGTTGGTCCATGGCAGTGCCTTGCTGCAGTTTATTCCTCTCCCTGTCTATGGCAGCTGTTCCTGTGCCTCCACTTCCAGCCTCTGTGGTGGTGTACCATGCCGTATCTGAACCACTCCAGGCCTTCGTCCTTCATCCTGACAGGCATCCCAGGTCTGGAGGTGGCTCACTTCTGGATCGCCTTCCCCTTCTGCACCATGTACTTCATGGCAGTGCTGGGGAACGTCACGGTTCTCCTGATGGTTATGATGGAACAGAACCTGCACTTGCCCATGTTTTACTTCCTCTCCATGCTGGCTGCTATTGATCTCGTGCTCACCACTTCCACCATGCCCAAGCTCCTGAGCATTTTCTGGTTTCAGTCCCATGAGATTGTCTTTGAGGGCTGTGTGGTCCAGATGTTCTTCATCCACGGCTTCTCCGCAGTGGAGTCAGGGGTTCTTCTCGCCATGGCTTTTGACCGCTACTTGGCCATCTGCAGGCCCTTGCACTATTCTGCCATCCTGACCAGCTCCACCATTTCCAAGCTGTTCTTGGCTGCTGTGGTGCGTGGTCTTGGCCTCATGACTCCTCTGACATGTATGGTGAGCAGTTTGTCCTACTGCGGCCCCCGTGTCATTGCCCATTCCTACTGCGAGCACATGTCGGTGGTGAAGCTAGCCTGTGGGGACACCCAGCCCAACAGCATCTATGGGATCACAGCTGCCACTGTCGTGGTGGGCTCAGACGCCATCCTCATCACCATCTCCTACATGCTGATTCTGAGGGCGGTCATGGGCCTCTCCTCCAAAGAGGCTCGCCTGAAATCCTTCGGTACCTGCAGCTCCCACATCTGTGTCATCCTGCTCTTCTACACACCAGGGCTCTTCTCCTTCTACACGCAGCGCTGGGGCCAGAGCATCCCTGCGCACCTTCACATCCTCATGGCAGACCTCTACCTGCTGGTGCCTCCCATGCTCAACCCGCTCATCTACGGGATGAGGGCCGAGCCAATCCGGGAGCGAGTGCTGAACCTGGTTGGGCGGAAAGGGTCTTGATCCCAACTGGTCGTTAACACCAGATAGGAAGGAATGGGGTTCAGACCAGACACTAAGAGAGGCTCCATGGTAGAAAGACCCTCTAACAAAGTTGTTTCCTGGAAAATGGGGATGTTCTCTATACCATCTTGGCTAGATCCTGAAAGCAAGAGTTGCCACAGAAAACTCCACTGGTGTAACTAAATATTTCTAGAAAATTCCTATTTCAAATTAAATGATAAATGGTGGCTAACTCCATGTCTTTGGTTCTCCACAGGTATATGTCAGCTCGTGACTCTGTTCATCACAGCTCTCCATAAAAGACTGTTATCACCTTGGGAATTGAAGTCTATCATGGCCTCATCCTTCCACACATACGTTTTCTGTGCTCTCCAAGGATTCACTTGCTAGTTATAAGTGACTGCTTGAGCTTGGTGTCTGGCTATGAGGGGTGTGAGTTTCTTAATGTGTGTTATGTGTGCACATGTACACAACATTTGTCCTGATGCTGGCACTAAAGCTTTCCTTGTTGCTCCTCATCTTGTATTACAACCTAACGTAAGCATTTGTGGCATTGACAAAAGCATAGATCATTTAAAAACAAGTGAATCAGGAGGTCTGTAAGTCATACTGAACCCCTGCAACACAAAACGAGGTTTGTTCTTTTCTTATCAGAAACGTTCAAGTGGCATCACCTCTGAAATATGCTTCTATAAAATTCTTTTCCAATATTTTAGTAGGACTCTAACTTTCTGTTTTGTTTTGTCTTCGTCTTAAACATTCAGGTATGGGACTTTGGGAAGTGTCAGCATTCCTTATTTCCTCACTTCCCCTTGAACTCCTCTGAGATCCTGGTGCCTTGGATATGGCACTTCAGCAAACTGTTCTCTGGAGGTCACTCTGTACGTGCTGCTCTGCTGTGGACATGACACATTGCTCCTTCCCCTTACAAGGGAGTTGTGTTAGGAAGAGCAGGATGGTTTGCAATGGGATGTGTAGTGCAGTCACAAAGAGATTTTAACTACAATGATAACTCACCCCTTAAAACCACCTGCTGACTTACCAGTCCTTATACTTTCACCCATAGAAATCCATAACTACCCATAGAAATCAGGGCTTGGAAAATCCTGGTATTCTCATGGTATTCTTGCTTTTCACCTGGAATGAGACCTGTAATAATAGGCAAATCCTGATCTAGCAGGAGAGCCTGAAAAGTCTTCACAAGACTTGTTAAGACTAACAGGGATGAGCTGGTTTAACCCACCAAGTCCTGAAGACTCAGCAGTCAAGGTCAATCCTCAAAGTCAATCCTCAAGGGATGAATTACCAGGGTCAATCCCCTGGTAATTCATACCAGGGACTGGGAAATATCAATGTGGTCAATGCATTTCCGGTCATTTCCCAGGCACTTTCCAGGGAAATGCCCTCTCCATCTCATGCAAGGGCTGCTGAATCCCTCTTCCATTGGGTAATAATTATCACTTCAACAGACTTTTGCCTCTCTGCCTCTGCTTTGTGAGGTGGTGGGTTCTACATATAAATGTAGCATGGGCAGCTAGACGTGATTTGAGTCCTGGTGCACTGGAAAAGCTGCTGAGCAATCAGAGCCTCAAGATATGTCTATCCAGGTGGCCTCTTTAGTGAAGTTTTATAAACCTTATGTAAGATGCTTCCCTGATGAGTTTTCCAGTTCTGCAGAGTAGGGAAGGGCTTGAGACTTGGAAGGAAGTTTAAGATCCTATATGCAACCTGCACAGATCTAGAGAGTAAAGGGGAAGGTTGCAAAAAGCTGTGGTGACCAACCAGACTCAAAGCTGAGTGTAAACTCAGTTCTTTAAGTGTCTCCTGACCTGCACAAGCCTGCTGCCTTTGGGTGCCTCCTGACATCATATACCCACAGGTTATATCACACCTCACCTCAGCACTAGTACAATCTACACAATGTCCAGCAATTAAAATAAAATAGATCCTCCCACTCGACTTATAGGACAGAATCTTCCAAAACAAGTCTCTTAGTCCTGGTCCAAGTTGGGATAGGAAAGCCCCAATGCAAGATGAGTTGCTTGGTGCCTGTTTGATGACAGATTTATCCTCCAGTTAAAGGATCTGTCCTTGTCTCATGGTGTCCATGTAGCATGCATTGCTCTCAGCACTACCCTACTGTCCACGTCACCCAACCCTTCCCTTTCCTGCAGTCACTAGGCTTAGTGCAGCTCTTCCCAACACTGCTGTTGAGAGCAGCAGTCTACTTCAGTAAACCTCCCAGAAGTCCGACCCATTCCTAGTGAAAAGGTCCTACCTCAGCAGTTGCATCTCTACCAAGATCACAACCCTGGTGATCTCAGCACCACCTGGTGCTGGTGTTCTCAGCACCACAAGAGCAGAGAAGAAGGAGGTTTCTTGCAATATAGACACACAGAGGTGCAAACATCAGGTAGTGGGATTTAACTTCAGAGAGGACAGAAGCTGGATACCTAGGCACGGAGTGGAAAGTGGAGGTCATTTCCCAGGCACTCGATCAGGGGCAGACTTGGAGATATTTTGCATCAAATGCAGAAAAACGAATCCTTGGGCCTGACCAATTTTCACGGGGTAAACAGACTGACATACCTAGAACAGTAGAGAACTCAGCTCTGACTGAGGGACTTTTCCTGCCTTATCTTCCTAGATAAAGCCAGGAAGTAAGGACAGGAAATCAATTAAACAGATGCTGATCAAAGAGTTAAATATTCTCCTGAAGGTCTGGAGTAGGACTCCCGTTGTCTGAGTTTTTCCTCCTTCTGCATTTCATGGACAAGGATGGACAAGGATTTGACTGATTCTTCATTGCTTGTTTTGATACAGGAACTATGGGGCATCAGATGAAGCTAGCAAAAGTCATGCTCAGATGATTATTTCATGGAATATGCCATTAATTTGTGGAACTCCTTGTACAGGACACCATGGATGCTGAAATTTTACATGGAAGAGACCAGATGGTTTTCTAACAGAGAAAGTTCTGAGTTGATGTTAACAAAAACAGAGAACTCACATGCTGTTCAGGAAGTCCCCGAGCTTCAAATTGCTGGAAGCTGGGTGGGTGTTTATGGGGAGTATCATGATACGTTTGATCAGTTGTCATATTCTTCTTGCTTTTGATGTTGGGCATAAAATATGAAGATAGATGGACCATTGGTGTGATCCAGTGAGTGTCCGTCCTAATGTTCCTGTGTCACATTCACTGTAAGTAATGCTGAACAAGGAAGCCACTTGTGTCCCTCTCTCATCCCACCAATATGTTGCTGTCCATGCTGCACCAGATGGGCAGCCCAGGGTTGCAGCATCTGCACCACTGGATCTCCATCCCCTTCTGTGTCATGTACATCACCACCTCCTGTACATGATAAAGGCCAAGTCCTGCATTGGACTCAGAGCCATCTCCCAAAGAAGGCTGTGACTGACAATGGTCTGGTCCTGACTAGAGTGCTGAAAATCTCTGCTTGACCTTCTCATGACCCTCAACATGCAACCAGAGCTGCAGATGCCCCAGGAAATGTCTGAATTGGGTGAATTCAGGACTTGAGGACTTCAGGCAGCTGTTGCCATGCCAAGGCCTATCACAAGGCATTGACATTGGCACAGCACCTCAGAGTGGTCCAGCTCCGTCCCATCTCCTTACACAAAAAGAGACTGCAGTCACTGCCTAAACCTCCTCAGGTGAAATGACCCTCTATAGCTGAACCACAGCAAATCTAGGGTAAATCTTTCCCTAACCTGCTCACTTATATGCCATACAACTGCACCAAGGGATCTAAGCGACATAGAATTGTATGTTGATCCCTCTCCGTGAAGGTCTCTCAGCAAGTGCCCATGGACAGCAGCTACCTCCTTGAACCCACACAGCACAGCATGCGCTTTTATCTCTGTAGCCAAAGAAAATCACCTCTGTGAATCTCCCCTGATGCTGTTTCCCATTTCTACAGGGGGACTCTACCAGAGCATGAGCTCAGTAGCACCTGATTGCCATTTCTTTGAAGAATTCTTTACCCTGTAACATGTAAAATAACATCAGAGGGTGCTGGCTTCTATGCTTGTTGGGCCATACCCCAGGTCCCATCAGCATAGTCTGCCCTGTGTTCTCACTAAACTCCTTTTCTAGCTGTTTTCCCAGGTGAGAAGCTCTCTGTTCCATGTGCACACATGTGTGGGGGTCTGTGGTCCCATTGCACTGGAACCTCAGGTCACAGGGGCTGTTGAACCTCAGTTGTTGGCACTGGAGAGCCCAGAGTCCAGCCCACAAAGAGGGTAAGCAGTTTGGGGGCTACGTACTGGAGCAGCCCTAAGTCTGAGCTTGACCTTGGAGAGAGCAGAAGGTCTGAGGTTGGCTACTGGTAAGGCCATAGGTGTTATGGTAAGGCTGGCCAGTCTCCATCTGCAGGCAGGGTACATCTGCACGGTGGGGCCAGGTCAGCAGGCAGGAACCCCCTGAGTGCCAGAGCAATAAGTGCACTGACATGCACCATCCAACAGGTCTCAAGAGTGTGGTGGAAGCACAGGGGATTCCCTTGGAAAGAGTCTTGCCTTGAACATACCAAGACTTCCTGATCGGCCACTGAGTCAGAGAAGCAACTCGAATACTAAAACAGTCCAAACCTAAGAGTTTTCCTTAATGACAGAATCCCTACCTACAGCGTAAGAATGTATCCCTATGGGAACCTGACCTGGCATCCTGGAGACATTCCCTCCATGCAGAAGGGGATGGTACCAGTTCAAGAGTCTTGAAAGAAGACCTGGAAACCATCCGACACCATGAGGTCTCTGCAGGTTGGAGGGCTGGGTCTGACTAGCCTGGTCCAGGTGGCAAAGAAATGGTACCCTGGAGGAAGGAAAGGGCAGGAAGATACACAAGAGCACAAGACTAGGGCTAATAAGGGGATGCATTCCTTGGAGTCCAGATGGAACTGAAGGATGAATAGTAGAAAGGTCCTGTCCTGAGCAGAATTTCAGCCGTTGCTCAGAGGGGCTGCTTTGAGGTAAAGTGAAGCTTTCCAAATTTCAGGGCTCATCCTGCCTCGTGGCTGTTCTTCCTGGGCTGTTCTTGGGACTGGATGCCATCCCAGGCTCTCCAAGGGAGACGTCTGGCTGGAAGAGAGCTCCTGGGACAACGCAGCTCCCTGGGGACCTCCAGCAAAATGGAAATATGGTGGAGGGTGTCTTCTGAGTGCTGAGAGGTGTTATTAGGAGAAAACACCATTCACAGCATCTAGGACAGGACACAGGGACAGGAGGATAAAGTGCTCCCAGGGCAGGGACTGCTCCTGCACAACAGAATCCCCGCTTGAGGAAACACCTTCCCTATCTGACAAACCCCTGTGGCTTGTCAGATATTCCCCCTGCATCACGAATGACTATTTTTTCATTCCCCTCCCTCTGCCCACAATTTTCTCACTGCTGCAGCCTTATGCTGAGCAGATTCTGCACTGTTCCCTCCTGCCCATAACGTGGGGAATCCAGAAGCACTGAGAGTGCAGGCAAATAAATGGAGATTCAGCTGGACAGAGCATGGATGGAAGCTCTTTCAACCAACCTGTAGGGCTTACACAACCCTACACAACAAAATAACTGGGTATACTTGTTTCATATAGGGTAGCATGACTTTATACGACTACTAAGAGAAGAAAGAAGATCTCAACATGCCTATGGAGAGCTAATGAGAGATGCTGAAGTCGCCTTGAAAATTGCTACCTCCTCACGCAACAGCCAATGTAGTTGGTGTCCCCCATCTGCTATCTCTCCAGGGATTCCCAGAAGGCAGATTAAGTGCTCCAACCTCTCTGGTGCCTTGTTATTCACACACAAGGCAGCCCTGCATATAAGGCAGACACCTGTGCTTAATCTTCTCAGCTGTTTGGGATCAGAAGTTTTTCATACAGGCTGAAAAGCCCTTCTGGGCTCTTCTCCCATCTCCCAGCCCAAGTTCTGGCCAGGGGGTCAGGATTTCTCAGTGCTGCCGCAATGGTGATAATGATATGGAGGTAATTGCCTGGTTGTGACAGACTGGTGGAGCAGAGATTTGAGAAGCAGAAATATTCTTCACTTCAAGTTGGTACCTGAAGACTCCGCTATGGATTCAGACACTTACTTGTAGGTGCCTGCAGGTAGGTGCTCAGTGTGCTTCTGGTAAGTGTCTGAACAATGACCATAGTCAGAGGGGATGGAGCTCAGGTGGTCAGCAGACCTTTCAGAGCAGATCAGCTCACCCTAAGGCAGACTCCCTACATCTGGTGAACTGAGGTCCTCTCTAGGCTCCATGGGCTCTTTCTCTCTCCTCTGCAGCAGCAGATTGGACCCTTTTGGTGTAAATTCCCTTATTTGGATGCCTAGAGCCATCTGAGAAGCTCTTAAGCACACACATGGGAGAAGCAGACTGTCACCCAAGTCTTATGGAGAAGGGGTAGCAGCACAGAGATGGACATGTTGGTTATCTCTGATGGCTCTAGGTACCTCTGTTCAGGCAGCTGAACCATCTCCTGGCCTTGTGTGGAGACACCTTCCTGTAGATATTCTGAGGTAGATGAGTTGAACGGGAGCTTGCAGCATCCCAGGGTTCGCAGCTCTGCTCTGCAGTAGGGGATGGTCTGCAAGGCTGCTCCTTGTCCCTGCAAGTGGGGTCTGCTCTAGAACACGTGTCAGTGGGATATCACGCCACAGGTCAGCCTCACTGCTCTGTGCAAATCTCGAGTCATACCCAACTCCTGCAGCTGATGATTATTAGGATGAAGAATGCAATATATATATATATATATAGTTATTTTTAAAAAAAAGGAGTTTAAAATTTGCTTGTCTCCAAAATGTCCTAAAATACAGTCTTTTAGGCCAGAAACTGAGCATTTCTATTCAGACTGGCCTTTTGATCCAGCAGCTCCACAGGAATCCCATGCCTAGTGCTAAGCCGTAGCTGAAATGGGATTACCCTACAAAAGTCTACTCTCTATTTTAGAACTTCATATGTTCTGTTTCCTTAATTAGTTGCCTCCCAGTATCTACTTCATTACTATTCTGAACTTATCCGGCTTCTGCTTCTCATTCACATGAAAATGACCATGCCTCATGCTAATTTTTAGCTGGGTTGCACACATTAATTTTACCCCACCTTGTCAGGAGCATGAATATTTTCACTCATGGGCCATCCCAGAGCTTGCTGCTTGCTAAAAAGTTATTAATGGGAGATCATCTAAGCTATTTCTCTTAATGAAGAGGGGTCTGGGGTTGTTAGGACATTCCTGCTCTTTGTAGCTTTGTGGCGGGGGAAGCAGCTTCCCAGCCACAATATTTAGTCAAAAGCAGTAATTTTTAGTCACAAATGAATATGTAGCTTCCACCCACAATGCTCACTCTTTTTCTTGTCTCTCCAGGATATTTTCTCTGGCATTTTTGCGTTACTTTGAGCTTCTCCAGCCAGAATAAAATCTCAGAAATGAATCTTTCCCCCTTGCTATTGCCTAATTTGGTAGGCTTTTCTCATGGGTGAACTACAGAATGAAGACAACATAGGAAAAAAACCCACTCTTCGTAGTCACCTTGATGTCCCAGGCCATGTTCCAAGACTAACTTCTACCTTAGAAATTTGGAAGAACTTCCTATGTTGACTCTATGTCTTTCATTGCAAAGAAGCCAAGAGAACTGAGTCCAAAGCTCTGTCTGTGGGAGATTTGATTCCAAACCACTCACTGTTTATCCTCCTTTTACAGCTTATCTCAAGACGTCAAATGAGTGGTGGTATGTAACTGATAAAGAAACAAGCCTTCAGTAAGCAGTGTGTTATTAAAGTACATTGGTCATCCCAGATGGCACAACTGCAAATATGAACTTCCTCTTTGCCTTGTAGTAACTTGCGAACCACAAAAGTACCATTTATTTGGAATTTCTGGTCCAATCCCCTGCCTCATCCATCTAAGTTATGCTGTAGAGCTCCCATGTCACACATCGTGATAAGGCGGATTCCTGCTTTGGCTCACAGGTTGCTTCAGTGTCCCCACATTATCACTCTTAGTTCTGAACATCTTAAGGCTCTTATACTAGAATATATTCCTTTTTTCTAAGGGGGAAAAAAAAAAAACAAACAAGACTCTTCTACATGGCTTCAGATTCTTTTCACTGTCCCAACAGCAGCTCTTCTTCTTTTGTCCTTGTAGGTGTTCCTGGTCTGGAAGCTTTCCACACCTGGCTGGGCATCCTTTTCTGTTTGCAGTATATCGTGGTCTTGGTAGGCAATGGTATGGTTTTGCTTGTCATCAGTCAGGATGACTCGCTGCGCAACCCCATGCACTGCTTCCTGGCCATGCTCGCAGTCATCGACTTGGTGATGGTGACGTCCACTGTCCCCAAGATGCTGAGCATATTCTGGCTGAACGCTACCGAGACCGGTTACCTGGCCTGCTTTGTTCAGATGTTCCTTGTTCACTCCTCCACATCGGAGGAGTCGGGAGTGCTCCTCGCCATGGCTTTTGACCGCTACATTGCAATCTCTCAGCCTCTCAAGTACGAAGCTATCTTGACTCACCAGGCAGTGGTCCAAATAGGCCTGGCTATCTTGGGAAGAGCTCTCCTCTTCATGGTTCCCTTGACATGGATGGTGACAAATCTGTCTTTCTGTAACTCCAGGCTTGTTCCCCACTCCTACTGTGAGCATATGGCCGTGGCAAAGCTGGCCTACACAGACCCCAGGTCCATCAGCCTTTATAGCACGACTGGATCATCTCTTATAGTAGGCATAGACATGGCTTTCATTGCTGTGTCTTATGGTATGATCATTAAAGCTGTCCTGGGGAAGAAATCATCACACAGGAAGGCCTTCAGCACCTGCGGGTGTCACATCTGTGTGATGCTGCTCTATTACATCCCTGGCCTGGTCTCCGTGTACATACAGGCACTTGGCAGAAGTGTCCCTGCATGGGCACAGGTTCTCCTGGCTGATCTCTACCTGACCATCCCCACCATGCTGAACCCCATCATTTATAGCATGAGGAGCAAGCAGATCCGGCGGGCGGTGCTGAAAGTGTTGTTTTCCAAGAAGGTTCATGCCTGACAAAATAATCATCAATTTTCCAGGCAGAGTCATCAATAGGAAGACACCAGTTTCATTCTTCTGGATGTGCTCTGGATACAGAGCCCTAGGAGGACAGAGGACTCACTTTAATGACCACATCAGAGCCTACTCCATGACAAGAGGCATTTGGGATAGGGCAAATATGTGGGTCACATTTCCTATTCTTTCTTTTCCAAGTGATACAGAAAAGTGAGCTGCCGTGGGTTGAGTTTTGAGATATTTCCAGTACCATGAATGTTCCCGTGATAATTTAAATCAGCAGTTTAGGGTTTCATGTATTTTTATGTCAATACACAGACTCTTTTTGGAATGGGGATTTTTTTTTTCCTGTGTTGTCTGTCTTTATTCCCTGTGAAACTAGCAGGGCTAAGGAGGATTATCACATGTTGCAGGTTCTCTAGCCATGCAGAGGCCTCTCTGGCACAGAGAACTGGCCCTGCTCTCAGCACAGACCAGATTTCTCAGGTTTGTGGGTGATAACAGTAACTGAACATTCACTAGGCAATTTTATCATCTAGAAATGCACACCAGTGAGTCACTCAAAGCAGGAAAATATTCTCCCTCCAGCTATTTTGCAGAGTACTGGAAAAAGCTGGGTAAAGATGCCCACAGTCTGGAGGAACAGCCACAAGCAGATGATAGTGGGGTGAGAATGTGCTGAACTCTTTCAAGGACTTTGTCAGTCTGACAGATCAACAGATCTCACAAGCTGGGCGAGGAAATCCAAGTGAGGAGGTGCATGCTCCAGGTCTCCTGTATCACCTAATAATGAAGGTTTGGGAATATTTACTAATCCTGTGTCTTGTAATGACCACACATTCACAAACAGCTAAAACTAGCACATCTACGTGGCATGGAAGACAACATGCCATAGGTTTGGATATCCTCAGTCGGGCCAACTCTTGCTGCCAGTAGATCAGGTGCTACCCACACTTCTCTGACCCAACCAGCTGCTTCTAACCAGGATGCACAGACACAGTTCAGATGCCAAAGCATCTTGAGAAGGTTGGTACCCCTGGGCATGTGACTTTTCCCATCTTGGAACCCAGGACTCAACTGGGAAGGATTCAGGCAGGTGAGATCCTCCAGCAAATGACAGGTCTTATCTGGGAAATGGGAATAGCTGTGGGGCTCTGCACCTCTGGGTCCGTCTCTGGAAAAGTCCATCTCTGGTTGGGTGATGAAGTCCATCTCTTGGTGATGAAATGCTCTGCAAGCAGTATTTTGAACTGATAGGAGCCAGGACCTTACGTGGGACTGAGGGCTGACAAGCAGTAGAGGGATGAAAGTGGGAGACTCACTCTGTTGATGGAAAGATTTCAAAGAAAAGAGTGTAGAGTTGCTTTGTTTTAAAACATATTGATGTGTTTTGTCTAACAGCAAGAGCTGGGACATCTCTTGTCCACCATGGACACATAGAGAGCAAAGGTCCACATGATCACCAACCATCTCCCTTATGGTCATGGGAGAGAGACTGGCCAATGTGGTGCAATTCCTCTGACTGTACCAGATATCAGCTCTAGGTTGGGATGGATACTGCCCTAAAAGCACTGTTTCTATCCACATATTTGGGGGAAATCCAGAAGACTAGCTTCAGGCATAGACAGGTACCATGCCTACAAGTGTCACCTGTATTGGTTCAGATGAATCAGCCCCAAAATGTTCTATTTAACCATTGTAATTTTATATTATTTTTAAAATGAACCTCAAATGCATTCAAATTCAAAAACAATCCAACTGTGTCATTCTTTGTTTGTCAGAAATACTTTTTTTCCTGTCTCTGTGGTGTTTCTTCCTGGCAGTTTGGAAAAAGGGAAGGGAAGGAAAGGAAAGGAAAGGAGAAAAGAAACAGCTGCCAAAATATTTCCAATGTTTCTGCTAGCCTGAATTTGTATTTTTCAAAGACCCAGTCTGAAACTTTTGACCGGGCTCTCAGAAAGTGCTGCTGATGGTTTGAGGATGGGGAAGTAGTACAGCTCACAGCATGGCCTGGCCCTAGGAGAGACCTCCAGCTCCTCATATAGGAGCAGGTAGAGGTGACATTGCACTTGCATTTGCCCCAAATGAAGACATGAAGAAGCTCTTTCCTTTGGAGACAACTCATTTGCTCTATTCCCTTCTCACCCAGTCCCTTCCAAGTATCAGCCATTTGGGAGAGAAATTAGTTGGGCAAGAACTGGCTTGGGGCTAAACTTAGTCTCTTTGCTGAGTCTCTTGTAAGTGATGTCTGGAGAAGACTCATGGTCATGAGAATTTCTATCTAGGAGGAAACTCCCACCAGGGCTGTCTGGGGGATTTATGCCCAGACCTGCAGGCTGATCTTCACACGAGGAGGTGTTTCTTCTCAGCGTGCGCATCCCCAAGGGTGGTAGATGTCTAAGAGCTCAGGGAGGTGGGTGGCCATGCGGGAGGACCGATATCAGCCAGGCTTCCATGGCCTGCAGGATAACGACAAGCTGCTCCCAGTGCCCGGGGACTGGTGTGGGTTCAACATCTACTCTGTGCTCACACACGGTTGGAGTCAGTTAGGAAAGCACAACTCTGCTCTGGCTGGAAACCCCTTTAAAAGGTCAGTCCTGGGAAATTTGGATAGTAAAATGCTCTTATTAAAATAAACTGGAAGCCAAAGCTCTAGAATTATGATTATTTTGTAAGGTAAAAGTATTAGGAAGATGATACAGGACAAAGGAAGATGATGGGATTAACTACAGCCTGGCCAGCCTGACGTCAATGCCCAGCTGAATGCCAAAGAAGTTAATGGGAGATTTGGTCAATAAAGAATTAAAGGATGCGAATTAAATTAAATTACTGGCAATCAACATGGCTTTGTGGGAAATCGCTCCTGGCGAATGAATTTTTGGATGAGATATCAAGTCTGGTGAGTGTGAACGCGTGTGTGTGTTGCACGTGAGGTTGTGCAAGGAAAGTGTCTCCATCACTCTGCTTTCATGTAATGCAACATCTATGAACCGCTCGTGAAGTGGGTGATGTGTTGGGTAACTAAGAGAGTGCAGGATGAAGCTGTCAGTGGACCATCACCACCAAACGGTGGCTTCTGCAGAGCTGCATGGACTTCACGAGGGCTCCAGACTAGACGCAATTCTGTGCTGCTTCCATGGGTTGTTCCCAAATCGGTATTGCGGATGTATTGGGGCATATTGGGGCATGCATCTCAAATGACAATGGGGAGAGGCAACCAGAGCAGAATAGGGCATGCAAATATGAGGGCAGGGAGAGTAGACCAGGTATTCAGAGCGGGAAGATGTGTCCTGCAAGAGACCCTCTACCACCACTGGTACTGGGACCCAATGGGCTAGTGAAACTTGGCGTGCATGAGAGGGAAATAAGGGGACCTTCCCTTCAAAAAAATG
Source organism: Nothoprocta pentlandii (assembly GCA_013398315.1). Classification (NCBI taxonomy): domain Eukaryota; kingdom Metazoa; phylum Chordata; class Aves; order Tinamiformes; family Tinamidae; genus Nothoprocta; species Nothoprocta pentlandii. Next base: position 35,878 of record VZSG01001431.1, on the reverse strand, counting down.
TGGAAATCTTGGAAATGTGGGGGAAAAAATCTCTCAAAAAGGCAAAGACAAAGAGACAGTGGAACAGATTACTGGAGGTGAGAAATTTGCAGTGCTCAAGGTCTTAAAGGAAGTGGGAATACTTCCTCGATTATAAGGATCACATATCTTCATGCAATGGAAATAGTGTTCCATAAAGGCTTCCCTGGCCAAGCGCAGGAAGGTGGAGTAGGAAGCTGTGGCTGGAAGGAGCAACCAGGCAATGACAGATTGCAAGAAAAACATGTGGTTAGAGCCATAGGACTGATTAGCAAAGTGTCAAGGAATGAAGCTTCTCCATCTCTGGATGCCCACAAATCTGCACTAGTGGAATATTTTTAAGGAAACCGTGCTTTAGGGAAATCTATATTATAGAATCATAGAATCCTTAAGGTTGGAAGGGACCTTTAGAGATCATCTAGTCCAAACCCCTGCACAAGCAGGGTCACCTAGAGTACATCACACAGGGTGGAATCTAGGCAGGTTTGGAAGATCTCCAGAGCAGGAGACTCCACAACCTCTCTTGGCAACCTGTTCCAGGGCTCTGTCACCCTCACTTTTAAGGATTTTTTCATTCCACTTCTCCTTGGCCATCCTTACCTCTCCTTGCAGCAGTGCTCCAGGTATAACTTTACTGTTTGGGGCATGGACATCACCCAGAAGAGTATTTTGCATTATTATGACCCTCATCTTCATGGATGGGTGTGTGAGTATGGGTGGTACCATGTTAAGCATGCCCTCTATGACTGAGTGAGTAATGGCTTCCACTTGGAAAAATCTCTTTTTTTCAGCTCCACTTTCTCTCCTCTCAGTCTTTGCTGTGGACATGTTGATGGAGCAGCACTCCATGGCTCCAGCCATCAAACTGATATGGATGCTGCAAGTGATGGAGACAAAAGAGTGTGTGGAACGGGAAGCAGAAGGTGGCCCCATCTGAGCTATGGGAGGAGCAGGACTTGCTGGAGATGTGTCCTCTGGAAAGAGATGACCACAACGTCAGTTGAATGCAATGTGATGTGTGGAATGTGCAAGGTGCAAACAGTTCTGTGATCAAACAGGTGATAACTAAACCCCAACCCTTCTGTCAATGTGTTTCAGGGAGCTGAGGTCCAGAACAGAGAACTGCCCGTTTCACATGTGTTATGTCAGCACCCAATCTCTCCAACAACAACTCCTCGCCTTTTCTCCTGGTGGGCATCCCTGGCCTGGAAACTCTCCACGTTTGGATTTCCATCCCGTTCTGCCTTACGTACATCATGACCTTGCTGGGAAATTGCACGGTCATTCTCACTGTAAGGCTGGATGCAAGCCTCCATGAGCCTATGTACTATTTCATGTCCATGCTGGCTGCCATCGACCTTGTCTTCTCCACTGCTGTGGTTCCCAAGATGCTGGGTGTGTTTTGGCTGGGTGCGAGAGAAATTGCTTTTGAGGGCTGCTTCATCCAGATGTTTTTCATCCACACATTCACAGCGGTGGAGTCGGGGGTACTCCTGGCCATGTCCTTTGATCGGTACATAGCCATCTGCCATCCCCTGAGATACAGCACCATCCTGACCAGCTCAAGGACAACCAAGATAGGACTGCTGGCTCTGGCCAGAGGCATTGCTGTCATGATCCCCTTGATGTGCCATCTCACCAGCTTACCCTACTGCAAAAACAGAGTCATCCCTCACTCCTACTGTGAGCACATGGCCGTGGTGGAGCTGGCCTGCGCCAGCCCGACCATCAGCAATCTCTACAGCATCACTGTGGCCACACTCTTGGTGGGCTCGGACTCCATCTTCATCACTTTCTCCTACAGTATGATCCTCAGGTCTGTGTTAAGGCTGTCCAAGGAGGCACGTCTCAAGGCCCTCAGCACCTGCGGCTCCCACATCGCCATCATCCTGCTGTTTTACATAGGTGGCCTCCTCTCCATGTACCTGCAACTCTTTTCCCTTGACTTGGATCCTCACATCCGAGTCTTGGTGGCTGATTTCTATTTGACTGTCCCCCCCATGCTGAACCCACTCATTTATGGGGTAAAGACCAAGCAGATCCGTGAACAGCTGGTTAAACTCATAGAGAGGTTGGTAGGACTCAGGATCTCACCTGCTGATAAGGACAAGGCAGCTACTGAGAGAGGGAGGCTCTCCTAGAAGACAACTAGTCCCATCCTAGAATAAGGCGAAGTTAGGTGAATTGAATTATCCTCCAAAAAATGTCCATTTCTCCTCAGGTGCTGAAAAGGGAACCTGTACTAGATGATGCACTTGGAGATGACGCAGGTTTATTGAGATGAAACCCATGGTTTGGTCCTGATGGCTTCTGGCAAGTGTTAATTTGTCCAAAGCAAACACATTTTCTGAGATATCCCATTTCCCTGCAAAACACCTCCACTTTCAAACACCTCTACAATGAAGTGCTTGGATCACCTGTGATCCAACCTGTGGGCTCAGCCACCTGTGAAGTCTAATTTAATCTCAAAAGCATCCAGGTAAGCATTAATACTGCTGTCAGAGAGGACTGAGGACTGATCTGCAGAGGGATTTTGATTTCTATATCTCTTGACGTCCTTGGAGGTTAGGCACTGTCCTCCTTCTGCGGATGTGGATGTGGGAATAGGATTTCAAAGGCATTGAGATGTTTCCCACTCTATATCACTGGTACACGGACACCTACATCTGATGCCTCCTAGAAAATCTTCCAAGGTTCTTCTGTGCTGCAGGTGTCAGTGGGTCACATTCAGCAGCCCTGGTCACACTGAAGGACTGCGGGGATGCGAGTCCTCCAAGTCATTGATGCTTCTGAAAACTTCACCCTATGTGAGCTCTTATTTCCAGGTAGATCCCCTAAAGCACGTGTGTGCGTCAAGTCCTTTTACTTGTTCATTAATGTCCAACCTTAAGCACTCTATGTCATTAAATCAACTGTAAATCAATGTAAATAAACATTGTCCTACATGTGCTGTGTACATGGGGCCAAGGGCAGCAGCCACAGTGAGGGCTAGCAGAAAGCCAGGACCATGCAAAGAGGTGAGATCCCTTCTGAGAAAGGTATCACCCTGGTCAACACCTCAAGCACCATCTTCCTGGAGAGACGGGGCCAGCAGCAGTTATGGGTGGCCTTTTTCCAAATGGGCTGGTGGTGCTTGGATCAGGATGAAGGTAGGAGATGTTCCTGACACCTGCTCTGCCCTGCATCCCATGGGGCTTGCAGCCCTGGTACAAGGCTCAAGAGGCCTCAGAGGTGGATCCAGAGCTGTGCCACAGAACAGGAGATCACCAGCCAGGGAACACGGACAACACCAATGCAACACTGAGGTGCAGAACAAGGCTGGTAGGAAGGGACGAGTGTTTCACACTGGTCCTCAGGAAGGTTTTAGCTCGAGGACACACAGGGATTGTTCCCTGGAGGACCACAGGACCTTAACTGGTTTCTTCCACCCATCCCTTCTGCACCACGGTGCAAGGAGCAATGGGAGGAGGACAGGGCAGGGAAGAGAGAAAACAAGCATTTTGGTGCAAAACCATGAATACTTGGTATCTGATTTTTATAACCCATGGAGTACATCTCCCTTGTGGCTTCACACACCTCGCTTCTCAGGCCAAGTGGTCTCCAGCAGTTCTCAGCAGCAGGCAGGCCCCTGTGTTCTGGAGCAGCAGGTTGGCGTCAGCCCTGGTGTCTGGGGTCTGCAGCTGGCACCTTGCAGCAGGAGAAGGTCCAGAGAAGTGCAGGGCCCCCAGGTTGACCTCTCCTGCTGAGCTCATCCACCTGCTGACCCAAGGGTTCAGACCCAAAGTGCTGCCCAGGTCACGAAGGCATTGCCACGGAGCAACCTCGTGGAGAGGAAGCAGTGATATTTCAAAGATACTTAGAGAGGAACCAAACACACACAGCAGCTGGTTCAGCCATTTCTGGGCTCTGCTTTGGGATCTTCCAGAAACTTCTGGGGTCACCAGAGATTTCGCAGGAACCCTTCCAGGAACTTGAGGGTATCTGCTACTGCCAGGAGAAGGGAGTTGCAAGAAGCCAAGACGCCCAACCAGCTCTACCAGACTGCGGAGAGCTCTGAGAGCAGCTTTTGATCAAAGGGAGCTTGAAGCTTTTGCTCCAGCTTGCCTTTGAGTAGGGAGGCCCAAGGACCTTTTTAGCAGGTGCTCAGGAGGGACCTAATAGCTGGACCAAGAGCAAGAGCTGATGCTGTGATGCAGGTCATGGTCCCCAGTATCAGCTGGAGCATTTTTCTCCATAACATAAGAGCTTCAGAAGGATGAAGACTATGGGCTGCAGGGAATCCCTAGGGCATCTTTCTGGGACAGTGGGAGATGGTCTTCCACCTTTGGGTGCTGTGTGCTTAGCTTTGTGCTGCTAAGTGAAAGAGCTATGGGAAGAAGTCAGAATAGGGCACAGAATCAAAGATGATGAGAAAGAGATTGACCAGCTCTTCTCTAAGACGCTGTAGCTTCAAGAACCTGATCTCCTCACTGTACTGTATGAGGACAGTTGGTGTCTGTATCTATCATGTTGGCAAGGGGAACCTCTCCACAACAGGGAAGGCTGGAAGTTTGTGATCTCTGGCACCAGGAGGAAGGCTCCTCTTCCCTCTGATGGCTTCTGGCGTTGGAAAATAGTCAGTGCCCTGGTAGCAAATGAGCAGCTGGGAGGTTTATTAAGAACATATATCACTTGGGCCAGCTGAGTCTGAGCACCCAGGAGCAGGAGAAGAAAGCAGCAAGTGTTAGTAGGGGTAGATCTCTTGTTGTGGAGGGTGGAGGTCCCACTCGTTGCCATCTAGGGAGGTTTTCTGCTTGCTGGGGGCTCAGCAGAAGAGGCTGTCCCAGCAACATCACAGTTCCAGCACTTGAGGGTCTCTGCATCCCACACACCAGTCAGGCAAACACGTCTCCATCATCATCATCATCACCCCTTGCAGAGCTCGTGGTAGCCTGGCTCAGCCCTGAAGCCCTGTGTGATGCATGCATGCATGCATGCTGCATCTCCCTTGGTCATGCCCCAAGCAGCAGCGACACAAGTGTTCTTCAACTGTTCTTGAGCAGGAAGGTTGGACTAGATGATCTCTAGAGGTCCTTTCCAACCTTAAACATCCTGTGATTCTGTGCAGTGTCCCCTTTGTAGAGCCCAGCTTCAGGCCACCCTGCTGTAGAGGACCTGTTTATGGCCACCCTGAGCTCCAGTTTGGCTGCCGAGAGGGACAGAAGATTCCTGAGCTGGGAAAGATGGAGCTGTCACTTGTCCACCATCAATCCCTGCAAACGTCCTGGCCACCAATGCTGTACCAGGGAAAAGCAATGCACCTCAGGGTGCAACAGCACCTCGGGGAAGCAGAACCCTTTCATGCACCCGGTCTGGGGGACATCCTGGCCGGACAGAGCTGCCTTTGGAAAGCACCCAAGGAACTGCAGGTTTGGGGTCTGTCATGCTCTGCCCCTCTGCAGCGGTGATGCCCCCAGACGTGCACAAGGAGCAGCTTCTCTCCAGACCCAGGTGGTGCTCGTGGGGTGCAGGAAGACGGAGAGCTCCAATCACACCAGCTCCACCAGCTCCATCTCCCACCCCGTCACACCCAGGCTGGGGTCACCCTGTCCACATCGTCCTCAGTAGGTGGGAAACCCACTGCTCCACCAGGCCCAGGACAGGGGCTACGAGAACTGAAACCTGCAGCCAGCAGCAGCACTCGCAGCACCGAGGGGCTCTGCCCGGACACCCAATGGGCCTGGGGGCTGCACTGTCCCCTGGGCCTGGGAACGGCCCGGGAACCTGGGGGGACCCCCAGCTGCATCCCCCAGGGCGCAGGGGCACCAGGGTAAAACTGGGTGAAGTTTTACCCAAAAAGGGTAAAGCTTTCCCCAAAGAAATGCCCAGAAACAGTGGCTCTGGGGCAGGTTGCAGAGCCCTCTGCCTTGTGCCTCTTTGCTCGGATCTCTGGCTGCTTCCTCCTCCTCACATCATAGATGTTTTATGAAACCACCCACTCCTTGCAAAACACGAGCCTTAGCCAGGCGAGATAAATCTCGTCTGAGCTAGAGAAGGTCTACTAGAAAAAAAAGCACCCACTTTTGGTGTAAAATTGCTGCTTTTTTGGTGTAAAATTGCTGCTTCGGTATTTTAATGAGCTGCTCCAATTTGATGACCATCCATGGTTAAAATTGTCAGAGGCTGCAGCCATCAATCATCGTGGGCTTCTGTGCTAGATTGTCATGTGCATTGTGGAGTCTCTCTCCTTGGAGATGTTCAAAACCTGAATGGACATAGTCCTGGGTCACCTTATCTGTCTAACTCTGCTTGGAGGAGAGGGATGGATTAGATGATCTCCAGAGGTGCCTTCCAGTTTGAGCCTGGTACTGTTCAACTTGTTCATCAGTGACTTGGACAAGGGCACTGAGTGCAGCTTGAGCAAGTTTGGAGATGATACCAAGCTGGGTGGGTTGGCTGACACTCTGAAGTGCTGTGCTACCATTCAGAAGAACCTGGACAGGCTGGAGAGTTGGGCAGAGAGGAACCTCATGAGGTTCCACCAGGACAAGTGCAGGGTCCTGCCCATGGGCAGGAATAACTGCAGGCACCAGCAGAGATGAGGGGCTGACCTGCTGGAGAGCAGCTCCACAGAGAGGGACCTGGGCGTCCTGGGGACACCGAGGTGACCATGAGGCAGCAGGGCCCTGGTGGCCAAGGAGGCCAATGGGCTCCTGGCTGCATCGGGAGGCCGTTGGCAGCAGGGCACGGAGGGGATCCTGCCCCTCTGCTCAGCTCTGGGGAGGCCAAAGCTGGAGCCTTGGGGGCAGCTCTGGATCCCCA
>VZSG01001431.1:2767-19045 GCA_013398315.1 Nothoprocta pentlandii | reverse complement strand
AAAATAAAATAAAATAAAATAAAATAAAATAAAATAAAATAAAATAAAATAAAATAAAAATCAATGCTACAAAGACCAGCCTGCAGCCAGAACAGGAACCGTCCACGTGGCTGCAGGACAACCACCCAAACTGGACAACCTACAAAACAAAACAAAGCAAAACTAGGTAAAACAACAACAGCGGGTGAAACAGCACCAACTTGCACCGAGTGTCTGCCCATCTCTGCCCCCATTTTCTGCTCCCCTTGGCCAGCAGTTGTCCCTGCTCCAGCCAGGCACCCCAATCTGGGGTGAAATGAGGAGGTTTGAGGTCTGAAGAGCTGCACGGTCAAGCAGCACCAGGGACATCAACTGAGGCTCTCGGTTGAGACTCTCGTTACGTTTTATTGTTGTAAATGAAGGAGCATCAGCTCAAAGGGACACGGAGGAGGAAGGAGGAGAAGACACGAGGGCTGATGGAGCTGGGAGTCATCGTGGGCTGAGCCCCGAACAACTCCCCGAGCGATGGGAAAAACCCTGGGGTTGGGAGCGAGCAGGAAGGAGCTGCGGTGCCTTTCCCAAACCATCCAAGATCCCAAAGCATCCCGAGAAACACAGTGGGAAGCTGCAGGAGGACCCTGCAGCGAAGCTCCCTTCCTTGCAGGGAAGCTCCAAGCCCAGCAAGGTCCACTCGTGCTGGTGGTGGTACGCAGGTTTGGTCTTCTTCACTTGGTGCTGCCACCAAGCAGAGCGCATGGGGACCTCCCGCACGTCCAGCTGCGCCCGCGGTGACCTTAGGAGCTGGGGACACCACGAAGTCCCATTGAGCAGAGCTAAATCAGGCCCTAGAGCATGGGGGTAAAAGCACACACAGGAGCAGTGACCAAAAAGGAGGATAAATAAAGTATGGACAGAATGGGTTCCTTGCAGGAGGGGCTTGGTGTCTACTAGAGGTTCTTGGTCTCTAGTAGACCCTCTCTGAAGGGTCTTGGTGTTTATTAGACTATTAGAGGTGTCTATTAGACTACTAGAGGTGTCTATTAGACTATTAGAGGTGTCTACTAGACACCAAGAACCTCCATCGTTCTACCTGTGAAAGGTGGAAGCTCCAAAGTAACCCAAGAACCTTCAAGCAGCACAAGCCTGGCTTTAGGAGCACGTAACACGTCAGGTTTCCCTGGCACCACAGGGGATGGGACCCGGTGTCCCCGGACACCCTTGCCAGGCTCTGCAACACGGCACCTTCAGCAGGTCATCTCCGTGCTGGCCACCACGGAGGAGCCCCGGAGCGGCTCTCCAGGCGTTAGGCACCATTACTGCTCCACGTACCTGTTGAAACTCTGCTCAACAGGCGGAGTTTTCCATCTCCGAGATGGTTTGTCCAATAACTTAAAAGCTATGGCATCAAAATACCCATGAGGGACAGGTGGGCAGTGAGGACATCAGCCTGGCACTGATGTGTCCCATAGATGTGACCCATAGATGGGACCCAATGCTCACTGCTCTGGCACAGACACTCTCTCATGACCATAGGTAGTCACCAGGTCTCAAAACCAGCTTAACCCAGGCTCAGGTGTCACCGTCACAGAGCCCCATGAGCCCCCCCTTCCCTCTCCCACTGTTGCAGGGACAGTCAAGGAGCCACCAAAGCATCTAAACCATTTTTGGGGGACTGAAAGCTCCATCCTCCTGCAGCTCCGAGCCATTTCCTAGAGAGCAGCAGCACCTTGCTGCCAAGCGTGGAGATGCTGCAGATGGCAGAGTTAAGCAGGGACTTAGCCAAAACAGCACAGAGGAAACGGTCCTCTTTCTGAAACTAGTTTAGCAATGCCAGCACCTCCAACACAATCCCACCCCAGGAGACCAGACCCAAGCAGGAGGGCTCGTCCCCTGGCTGGCTGCAAGTGCAGCTCCTCACTGGAGTCCAGCCCAAACCTCTCCCCGTATCTGTTCCACACGACTCTGCTCCCACCAGTTGAGGTTTGCATGTTCTGCAAGAGGGAGTTGGTTTCTCCATCCCTTCTGCTCCAGGGTTTGTGATTTGGGAGCTTTCCCAAAAGAATGTGGGCAGTCAAAAGGCCGCGTGCCCTCAGCTCCTGCTCAGTGATGTTTCTTGGGAGGCACCGCTGCCAAGAGTCAGGACTAAACCCAACAGTCTGGAAGCAAAAGGAGACACTTCCCAAGTTATTTTCAGTGCCTTGAAGAGTTTGAAGTGCGAGAGGGTGAGTCGTGGACTAAAACCAGAACATACTGGTCCAAGCCTTAGCTCAGGCAAAGTCACAGATGTGCTCTGTGATTCCCACCTGCTTCCTTTGCATCCTCAACCCCTTCTTCAGGACGTGGTGCGTCCTCAACCCCTTCTCCATACCCACCTCTAGCCTCAATGTTCCCAACGACACAAAACCAGACACCCTGCCAAGTTAAGCATGGCTGCCCCAGCAAATACAGCAGGTTCTTAGACGCATCTTTTCCCATGGATTTTGCCTCTGGAGGCCGCTCCTGCAAGGAACCCCACGCAGGAGCTGCTGGCCTCACCAAGGAGGCCCCATCTCCAGCCGCTGCACTCCCCTTGACCAATAAAGCGCTCCCAAGACACCGCTCCCTCCTTTGACACTCCGCAGTTTATTGAGTTCGGCCGGGTTAAAGGATTAGCTGCTCGCTACGTGAAGTCAATAAATATTGAAGAACTGGGTGATGAAGGCCCGCCGCATTAGCGCGGGGGAGTTTAGTGGAGAAGTAAAAACGTATTTTTAAAAGATCAAATAACTAGCTGGGGGGGATAAATGCAGCTCTTGAAAGGTGGCAGCGTGGGCACCTCAGAGGGCTTCCTGGCCAAGGGGCACAAGGAAGCCCATTACCAACCTGACCGATAAATGAGACTGTTTCGTAACACAGAATAAAACAATCTGCCGTTTCCTGGTCACAGGTGAAAGGGGGGATTTGCCAAGCGTGATGCTCTGCCCCAGCAGGCTGAACAGAGATGCAGTCTCCTGGTGGCGATAAACAAAGCACCTCCAAAACCTTTTTGGAAGGGGAAAGAGGGAACAAAGAATGGAAGAAATGGCAGGAAAACAGCAGAAGGGCCCCCGGGGTAACTGCACACCCCCATCTTTTTAAGGCTGGCAGCAATTGCTCCTTTGCCACGGCAGGCAGTGCATCAAGCAGGCAACGTGCCTGGCACAAGAACGTCTTGCTGCAGTCTTCTCAGAGCAAAGGAAAGGAGATGAGTGAGGTCCACTTCTCTCTCTAAAGACAAGGCTACGAGTCTTCAGGGAATGAGCAGGACTTCTTGAAGGCCCCAGGCAGATCTTTAAGGTAAGTGGCACTGACGCTTCCCTGCCTATTCAGGAAAGGTCCTACCTGTAACACCAGACCACGCAAGAGCGCCTAACGTTCCCAGGAAGCCCAGCTACAAAAGCAAGAGACAAACTTCTTATGCCCCCTATCCATCCCTGTGTACCACCCCAATTCATGGATGGGGAAGCTACAAAACACTCCTGTGAGCAGTGCTCCTGCCCCAGGTCCAGCAAGCCCCTCCATCCTGAAGTTAAACTAGACATATCTATCGTAGAAAGCATCAAGTCAGGCGGAGCGACTCTGCTGGCTCTGCAGGGATGATCCGTTAGGAGCCACACATGAGACACTCGTCTCGGTTCTCCAGGGAGCACACCATGGCTGCTTTATTCCTCTGCTTCTCCTCCTCCTCTTTGGAAGCCTTCTCTCGCTCCCTGAGCTTCTCCTTGTTGAGGGTGAACTGGATGGGGTTAGCAGCTGGTTTGGTCCTGAGATAGTACATGCCGGTCTTCAGACCCTGCAGAGCAAAAGCACGAGCCACAGGGCAGTTATCAGCTGGAGTCCAGGCAAACAAATACAGCCAAGTTCTGGACTGCAGAGCCTGATCTTCCAAAGCCCAAACCTGTACTGATCCCAAAGTGGAGCCCCACAGTCAGGATTCACAGGATCCCAGGATGGCTGAGGTTGGCAGGGACCTCTAGAGATCATCTAGTCCATCCTTCCTGCTCCAGCAGGGACACCCAGAGCACAGGGTGGCATCCAGGTGGGTTTTGAAGACCTCCAGAGAAGGAGACTCCACAACCTCCCTGGGCAGCCTGTTCCAGGGCTCTGGCACCCTCCCACCAAACAAGTTCTTCCCCACAGTTAATCACAGGATTAACAACAGCAACGCTAGAAGCATCCTCAGCTTTGCTGTTCAAGGAAAGATATTTTATAAGTAACATTGATTCTTGGAAGAAAACAGACGTTTACCCTTCCAAGAATCAGTGAGACCAACTTCTCATGAGAAAAAACAAACAAAACAAAGCTTATCAATCCCTACTTGGTATCTGTTTTGACCAGGCTTCTCCCCGAGCCCTCCCAGGTACCTGCTTCCACCCATAGAAGTGCATGCTGGTGAGTTTGCCATAGTTGGGTTCCGCGATGTGGATGTTGAGGGACTGGCTCTGATCGATGAAAGCTCCTCGGTCCGCTGCCATCTTGAGGATGGTTTTCTGGGAGATCTCCCACACCGTCTTATAGAGTTGCTTCAAGTCATCGGGAATCTCGGGGATATTCTGAAAGGAATAGGGAGGATTTCCCAATGTAGACCCCAATGTAGGATTTCCCAATGTAGAGGTAGACCAGTGTCTACCCAAGTGCTCATTTACAAAACCAGACTGCAGGATTGAAGTTTCAGCCACTGGTAACTAGAACTAAAGCTTAGTGCAGCTGAACTCTGGCAGAGAACCCAAGTAGCTCGTGTCTGAAAGCATCCAAGCACAAGGAAACTCGACTGAAATAAGATGGTTTATTCCAGGGAATTTGACAGGAGAAGTGGCACTCAAACACGTCAGTAACATAAAGTACGTTTCTTTCAGAATTGCCTATTATATGGGCAGGTTCCACAAGGAACAAGTTACCCCTGAGCTCTGGCACATGCTGTATTTCACAGAATGTTCAAGGTTGGAAGGGACCTCTAGAGATCTTCTAGTCCAACCTTCCTGCTCCCCCAGGGACACCCAGAGCACGGGGCACAGGGCGGCATCCAGGCAGGTTTTGAAGACCTCCAGAGAAGGAGACTCCACAACCTCCCTGGGCAGCCTGTTCCACTGCTCCGTCACCCTCACAGTGAAGTTCCTCCTCACCTGGAGATGGAACCTCCTGTGTTTCAGCTTATGCCCATTTCCCCTCGTCCTATCGCTGGCCACCACTGAGAAAAGCTTGGCCTCCTCCTCCCTGCAATCTCCCTTCATGTATTTATACATGTTAATCAGATCCCCTCTCAGCCTTCTCTTGGAAATGCTCTGCTCCCCAGGCTGAGTGACGCACGGAGAGGAGCTCCATGCACAGCCAAGCCCCAGCCCGTGCAGCCGGCACTGCTGAGGACAGCGGGAATGCTGGGCCGCTCTCCCTGGATTCTCTCCCGTACCTGGATAGAGCCATTGTGGGCAATGATTTGGTTTTTCATCTCCTCGTTCCACAGGCCCCTCTCGGTGAGATCCTTCAGCAAGTGTGGATTTACAACCTGTAAGGAGCAAAGGTCAGCGAGGAGAGCACTGTATATCTGCTAAGCTCTATGTATGTATAATATATACAATATATAATAATATATAATATATATAATATATATTATATAATAATATATAAGAGGGCAACAGCATGAGAAACTGCTGGCCGCTGCAGGCAATGTAAGGGGGAAGCCCTTGGCCACCCAGTTTGGCACTAGACGGGTAAAACAGCAATCAGAGAAATTATTGAATATTATGAATAGTGAAAGAAAAACAGCAATATTATGAAATTATTGAATATTATGAATAATGAAAGGGAGGTATATGGAACTCCCTTGGATAAGAAAGGTCCAAAAAAGTGAAACAAAGGTGCCTGTCAGACAGGCATCTGGAAACCTTTTACACGATGCCTTCATAGACTTGGTTTAGAGACAGGTCTTTTCTGAGGATTTTGCCTCTATTCTTCTTCCACCAGCATGCACAGCCCTTCCTTTAGTAATTCCACTAACTGACATTAATCTAGAAAGCACTCCTGCAGGCAATATTGAGGTCTCCTAAAGGTCATTTCCAGAGAAATGCAGCCCTTTTTTAAAAAAATAACAAAACCAACCCCTTTTTCATATTCCAGGACAGTCAGCACACAGTGCAGATATTCTGGTTCGATGCTTTTGTGGGTGGTTTTGGCCTCTGACATAAACCATAAACTCGTAACAGAACTGAGAGAACAGTGAAAAATCACAGACAGTATGAATACAGAAAAGCTCTTTGCTCTGCCTGCCACAAGGGCTCACCTGGAACTCTCCCGAGAGGACTCTGCGCGTGTAGATGTTACTGGTGTAGGGCTCGATGGATTCGTTATTGCCCAGGATCTGAGCGGTCGAAGCAGTTGGCATTGGAGAGAGGAGAAGGCTGTTCCTGACACCGTATCTAGCAAAAATAGAGAAAACTTCAGTCCATTGAGACAAGATGGAGAAGACACAGAAAAAAGTTTATATACTGCCTGCAAAGAGCTAGGAGGACCAGTATCAAGAACTTCTCACAGAGATAAAGTTCATCACCATATTTTCCCAGATTCAGTTCATAAACTCATAAATCTCACCTACATTTTTTCCTCAGAGTGACCTGAAAAACTTCAGATTATCTACTGAGGAAAAGGAAGCTCAACTAATCTTGCAATATGGGTCAGCATGGAAGTGTAACTCAGTCTTGGATAGTTTTATCTTTAACCAGAGGCTTTGCAAAACTGTTTAATCGGGGTGGTGGGGGCGGTACACAACTCCACAGCATTCAAGGAAAAACGCAAGGAACAGCCAGGGAAGAGCTCAGGACCATTCCCAGTTAGATAGGAAAAGCTGGACCAAATCTGAAAGCCAGCTCCATACAAATAAGCGGGCTCTCTGTGGTCTGTAAGAGCAGAAACCAAACACAGTCACCCACAGAACAAACATATTTGAAGAAAAATCTACTGAAAAATTAAAACAGGGCCACTTGTTATGCTTGTTCTGCATTTTGCCTCCAGGCAGTCAGAAAATATGTGATCCCAAGAAAATGTCATCTGCATCTAATACAAACCGTGTGGATCTACTCACTTGGCAATCTTCTCCTTCAGTGCTCTCCAGTCCCAGAGGTCTGAGGGGGTGACGTTCCACATGTCATACTGAAGGATCTGGGGAACACAGGAGTTGCCCAGCTTAGACCAAGCATTTTTTCTCTCCGTGTTTTATATATCACTTTACCAACTGACCTATTATCACTATTAACTATTCACTACAGCTCAGCCTCAACTAAGCTCCTGTATTACAAGCCTACAAACCCTTCAGCTTTTAATTACGCTAAAGGAGTCGGCCACCACAGGTTGAATTTTGCTTTTATTTTCCCTTTGCATCACAATTTAACTTGTGCATTTAAAGAGCTAAATGATGGAGGAAATTTAACCCCCTTTTACAACGCTGCAATATTTCCAGCTTGAGGTGTTCCAGTCTCATTTGCTCCCTCTATCAAGGATCAGGCACAGTAATATTAACTGCTTTAATAGTTTTGGTCGCAAATTTGCAATTCCTGGTACTTACTCCTTTGCTGACAGGAGAACCCTCATACGTTTCATAGGGGCCTTGCTCCTTGGCAAGTTCACAGCTGGCTTCCAGAGCACCGTAATAGATGGTCTCAAAAATTTGCTGGTTCAGGCGCTGGGCCTCAGGGCTTTCGAAGGGGTATCTCATCAGGATGAAGGCATCTGCCAGGCCCTGCACGCCAATGCCAACGGGCCGGTGGCGCCTGTTGGAGCGTTCAGCCTGCACGGCGTTCAAGGAGAGAATAAATAACGTTAGCAGAGTCAAGAATCAACTAGGTTGGAAGGGACTTTTCACCTCTACGCTTGCTTGCATTTTACTGACCATTCACTCCATTGCAATAACTCAGCTCTCAACTCAGCCCAGGTCTCCAGAGTCTGCAGTTTAGTAGGGCAGGATTTTGAAGACCTAGATTAAGTCTATTAGGAGTGAACACTGATTTTAAGTGCTCGGTTTGACACATAAAAAGAAGACTGATTTAGAAACAAACCCCAAGCACTTCCTGAAAACCAAGTTCCTGAAGACCTTCAACACACTGCAACTGCGTGTGCTTCCCAAATCCGATCCTGGTCAGGCCTGGCTTCAAGCTTGGGGCTTTTGCATCTTTCCTCCTCCAAAGCCAATCTCAGCATTGAGTTCTGCTCCTACGGCTTCCTGCGTTCTTGCAAGACAAACCCTGCTCCCATTCTTCAACTGTCATCCCCTCTGTAGACCTTTCTCTTAGGAAGCTGTCTATGCAGTCTCCCAAAAATGCATAAAATCAATGTGAAAAATGAGCTGCATCTTCTTGAGATGCTCCCAGGATCTGCTTTTCTAGTGCATTTTTAGGGCTCTTCTGTGCTTTAGGGCAATGCACACAAATTAAAAGAACTGCTATCTCAGAACCATCTCAAGGGAAGGCCCCAAAACAGCTTCACAAAGAGCTTCACTCTGGGCTGGAGCTGAAGTCACTAAAAACAGATGACATCTGCAGCCAGGTAGCTAAGAGAATTCCCAACTATTTTCCACAATCATTTGACAAAATCCTTCTCGGACTCCTCTTGCTAAAGCCAACCCAAATTGCTGCAGACCAGCAGCTCCTTCTGGCACTATCCCAGCCCCATCCCAGTTCGGCACAGCGCTCACCTCGGGCACAGGGTAGTAGTTGATGTCAATGATTTTGTTCAGGTTGCGGACGATAACTTTCGTGACTTGGGCCAGCTTCTCAAAGTCGTACGTGTGCTCTGAAGTGACGTACATGTTGAGGGCTATAGAGGCCAAGTTACAGACGGCGACCTGCAGGAGGGAGTGGGGAAGTGGGGGAGAAGAGGCACATCGGTCAGCACGGCATGCACAGTGCTCTATTCAAACTGCATGGAAATAAAGAGTGCAAAACAAAGCAAGCTGCAAGGCTGGAAAATAATGCCCTCATTTCTACACACTCTTATGAGTTGCGAAAGGAATACCAATAATTCAGTGAAGTTTAGTAGCTATCCACGCATAAATACCATTAGAAGGAATGGCTTGGTCAGTCCTGCTACCTATAAGTCATTCTTTGAGCTGAGCTTAAGCGTTTCTTGCGTTGACAGAATGAGCAGCTGATTTCCATAGGCAGTTTCAGCTACATTAGGGTCTTCCTTGATTATTTTTTTCACATTATCTTTATTCCCAAAGCCAACAGACTCAAAACAAGTCCACCAAGATTTCTTGTGCAGTCCAGACAGGCGCAATGGCACTTCTAGACTACTCTGAATTTTATGAAAATATCAAAAAAACCATGAGCTAAATGAACCACCGACAGCTGACAGGGTAGGAACTGACTGTCACCGCTCTCTCAGGAGCACTGTACGAGAAATTCCCCCTGCAGTATTAGCACTAATTCATGTCTACGCCCTTGTTTTGCCTTTGCTAATGATATTGCAGTATAAACATGACTTGTTTTGGAGATATCTATGTTAGGAACATAAAACTTGGGGAGAAATGTTATTTGGATGCAAGACGGAGAGAAAAAGAGGCGTGAGTTTTACCAAAGTGTTAGTTTAAGAGGCGCTTTCATCAGCAACCAGCAAGTCACGATGGAGATTTGCTTTAATGAGTATCATTTTTATATATATATCTCAAATCTTCCAAGGGGGGTTGGGTTTTCTTCCCCAGCTAAAGAGCCAACACATCCCAGAAAGCAGCGAGAGGCAGAGTCACCTTCCTAAACGCTGCAAGGTCCCCCCCTCCTCCACGCACCTCGTCTTTGCTGGTGTACTCCACGATTTCGGTGCACAGGTTGCTGCACTTGATGGTCCCCAGGTTCTGCTGGTTGCTCTTGCGGTTGCATGAGTCCTTGTAGAGCATGTAAGGGGTGCCGGTCTCCGTCTGCGACTCGATGATGGCGTACCAGAGCTGCTGCGCCTTCACCACGCGCCGCACGCGGCCTTGCTGCTCGTAGCTGCAACGAGGCGCTCGTTAACAGCAGCCTAACGAGCTTCTGCCCAAACTGGCTCGTTAACCAGGTAACTGGTTAACTGGCTTGTTAATGCCAGCCTCTTCCCAAGGGAACAGCGCAAGATTGGCATTCCTAATACGGAATAAGGTGATTCCGTGATGGTGATTCCCACCAAGCCCCGTTTGCTTCTGATCTGTGTGCGCTCCGAATAAGCCAGGAGGGCAGCAGAGTACCAAGATTGGCCTTGTTTGAAATGAGAGTCCAGGGAAAACTTCCTAACACCCTGCACAGCCACAGAATCACTGAATGTTCAAGGTTGGAAGGGACCTCTAGAGATCACCTAGTCTAACCTTCCTGCTGAAGTAGGGACACCAGTCCAAATCGAAGTAACCATGTGCTTTAAAGGCAGGAGTCATTCCAGAGTTTCCCTTCAACAAGTTAAATCAGCATTTGTACTTCAAGCAACTCACAATTTGAAGCAACCTCACTGGAACTTGCTGAGTCCTTGGGAGCCAACACTCCTACTTTGACTCCCAGATACAAGGGCAGTTCCATGAACAGATGGCCACTACTTGAAAGTCTATCTACTTACCTCTCATACAGTTTCTCAAATTCCTCTCCCCAAACCTCATCGAGACCAGGACACTCATTTGGACACATTAAGGACCAGTCCTGTAAGAAGGAAAAGGGAATTCGTCAATTATGAATGTTTGTGATCAAACTGAACTTGTAGTCTCCAAATGACTGATTCTCACAATACAAACCATATTAAAGCAAGTACAACCCGTCACATGAGAGTCAATTTACTGAGAAGAGCTTATTGCTTTCAGAAAAGTCTAGAGCAAAAATACGAGGACAACCATGTGGGTCCCTAAGCCGTGGACTGTAGAACTAAGCACTGAAGCAAAGCATCCTACTGGGGTTCTCCAGCTCCATTCTCCACTTGTGCACCCTGGTTGTCAATCCAGGCAGGGTAGATCTTTCAGGAAGCTCCTTTGCTGCTAGGAGGACAGCTCTGCAACACTGCTTGAACTCTATCCCAGGGCTGACAGGCTCTTTCTCCATTAACAGACCTACCTTGCACCAATCAAGCCTCTTACCTGGTTGGTTTCAACCCGTTTCATGAAGAGATCGGGGATCCAGAGGGCAAAGAAGAGGTCCCTGGCTCGCTGCTCTTCCTTCCCAGTGTTCTTCTTTAAGTCAAGAAATTCAAAAATGTCCAAATGCCACGGCTCCAGGTAGATGGCAAAGGCCCCAGGTCTCTGATGCACAAAATACAGTCAGGATCAGAACAAACCACCCTCAAAAGAAACCACGGTCTCTCACACTGTCTGCTGAGTGCACACAATATCCTAAACTGTCTGGGACCTAATTTTATAGTCACATAAAGGCAATTTCAGAGCGCTCAGTTCCTGCTGCTCTCACTCACTGCAGCTGAGCCTTGCCATGCTGCTAACTCCAAACTCTCAGTAAAGAAAAAAGCAATTTCCAAAAAAAAAAAAAAAGTCCGTTTCCAAAATCTATTTCCCCTGTGTCAACGGCAGCTTTATCCATCTTTGATTTTGCACTGCTTGAGGACATAATAGTAGAGAGGGTACATGAAAAGAAATTCTTAACACAATCTTATATCTTAATTCAGTGCAGGGTGCTCAAGGAGTGACTGATACAAGAGGTCAGTCCTGCACATCTATTTCCTAGAGCAGACGTATACCAAAAAAATGTAACAGCAGGATAAAACTCACCGTGAAAGGGGACACCAGGAAGAGGTGAACGGTACCATTTTTATTCTATGCTACCTGTAACCACCCCACCTTCTCTCTGGTGCCACGGGCTCAGTTTTCCACATTGGCAGAAGAATCCCTTCCTCACAGAGGTGCCACTCACCACCCCTCTGTTATGGGAAGCGGGTACCTTGTTGCCACCTTGGTCCACGTAGCGGGCGGTGTTGTTGTAGACTCTCAGCATTGGAACAAGGCCGTTGGAATTGCCATTTGTCTGCAGGGGCACAGAGGAAAAAGACCCATCAGCACTAAAATACAGTGGCCTGAGGAGATGGGCCAACATTTCCCATATTTCTCTTGCCAGTCAGATCTCCCAGGTGGGAAGCCAGCAGTTGACCACCCCAATCAGTCATTTGGTAGTGTGGTGGGGAAAGAAGGGGTTGTTTTTTGAAGTGCAGAGGCACAGGTAGCAGCTACAGCCCCAAAACTTAATGAGATGCATCACCTGAACTATTTTCCTCCACATTAACTAATCTGGAGCTTTACAGGGTGACCAAAAAAAAAAAAGAAAACAAAAAGAAAACAAAAATGAACGCAATAGATCTTAAACAATTGGACATGTACAAAAGCTATATGAAAATTGCTAATAAATGAGTCCATAAGCACGCTCCTGGGCTACTAACTTGTGAAGAAGCTAGAACTGTCTGATCAAGCAATGGAGTGAGATCTGACCCTCTTTTTTAAAGGACTTCCATTGGGGAGAACCAATGCTTTCACCAAGGAGAACCAGCCCTTTCAGCCTAGGTCACGCTCAAAAGGGAAGCATGACTGAGCTCGACCAGCTGCTGTGTTAGACTTGGCAGAAGCAGCACTGATTTGGCCAAAGCAGCAGAGATTTTACCCAAAGCAGGAGGCTCGTGCCTGCTGGGGCATCATCCTCACACTCACCCCTGCAATGTAGCTGCCCGTGGCTCGGATACAGCTCACAGCAAGCCCGATCCCTCCGGCAGACTTGGAGATGAGCGCGCACTGCTTGAGGGTGTCGTAGATGCCCTCGATGCTGTCGTCTTTCATGCACAGCAGGAAGCAGCTACGGGAAACAAGCAGCTTTTAAACAGCAATTAAAGCAGCAATTAAAACGCCCATGAAAGAATGCGCTGCCAGGCCTGCAGAGAGCAAGGCTAATTACTGAATCTTTAGGTTTTTATAAATAAATAAAACAGAAACCGTAGGTTTGTCAAGCAGAATAAATAACAGTTTAAAGAACATCACGGAATAGAGTTGTATTACTGACACCTTTGTTACCAAAGCCAATCATTTTCAAAGTCTGATCTACTTCAAAGCACTCATGCTTGCTACTTTTACCGTATTTCAGAGACTAATTAATCCTGATCTGTTTGCAATCTGTAAAAGACTTTGTAACTTATAAGTTACTTATACAGTAACTTATAAATAAGAGTGTAAAAGTTCCCACTGTTTATAGAAACTTACAGACTTTTCTCCTCCCAAAGACTACATTAGGTATTAAATTCGACAGCCAACAGTTCTCAAAACTTCGTAACAGAATCAAAGCAATGCAGCTGTGACTGGGTCTCCTCTAATGAGCTGCTCTGTCTCCAAAACTTAGTCCTCCCCAAGATGTGCATGGAGCGAAGCTGAAAGCCAGAGGTACCTGGAGAGCTGTGGGCGGTTGGTGCCCGCGTTGAAGAGCGTGGGCGAGGCGTGGGTAAACCACCTTTCAGACAGCAGATTGTAAGTCTCAATCGCAGCCTCGATGTCGTTTTTGTGGATTCCCACGGCCACCCGCATCAGCATATGTTGGGGCCGTTCAGCAACTAGAAAAAAAAAGGAAAAAAAAGGGTGTGAGGGTGAAGCACATCAGTGTGATGCTTGCACCAAGCTACAGGTGGTGTGTGTTGAACGGGCCACTTTGGAGTGGCTGCTTTCAAAGAATCACTGAATAAATCAGGTTGGAAGGAACCTTGAGAAGTTTCTGCTCCAAACTCCTGCTCAGAAGAGGGTCACAGCTGGGAGAATCACACCAGCTTGCTCAAGGTTTTACCCAACTGGATCTTGGAAGCCTCCAAGAACGAGGACCACGTTACCCTTGGGGTAACCTGCTACAACGTTTGGCTGCTCTCACTGCCACCCTTTCTTAACGTGACTGCTCACACAAGCGAAGGGGAACTGTATGAAAAGCTCAAACCCAATCCAATACCCAGTCCAGCATCTATACACTCTCCACGCTTACTAAATTATAATTAAACCTCTAACTTCTGCTGTCCCAGGAATCTCAGGCTAAGGGCCTGCAAAAGCACGGGAGTCACTTCAACCTAAATCTGTTAAGAAGTGTTTAGTGCCATGGAACAAGTTCTCTGCACCTTCTACATCCTAGATCAGCTCTCAAACCTTTCGGGTCCCTGCAACACAAAGGTGAGGTACAATTATCTATTTTACGCTGCCATTACCTGGCACATCTATATGTACATATATATAGGTACACACATATATGTGCTCAGCAAACAGGTAGCTTGGCTGCTGTTTTTTGAAGTGGTGGACAATCCTTTGGCTAAAATGCTTTGCCCAAAGCTACAAGGTGGCCCATCTGCCTCCTCACATCCTCTTCTGAGCCAGGCCTCAGCTTTTAACCAAGAAACAGAGCTATGCAGACACTTCTTACCTTTTGAGTTGATTTTCAGCAAGTAGGAGCGCTCCAGAGTCTTTAAAAAGAGACAGTGTGTTTTAAGTCATTTGGATTTTAGCAATCCCATTAACATCCCATCTACCCCAACGCCCTCCTTGCCAAATTTAATGATTCTGCAAAGACTCCCAGCCCCTCAGCACTCAGCTCCAAAGCAACAGCAAAACAGTAGTTTTCATATCGTGTAAAACATGTTTTTTTTACCTTAAAGCCAAAATAGTTGTAGGAGAAGTCTCTGTCGTAGATAATGGCAGAATTCAGGCGCTGGAAGGAAATAACACGGAGAGAGTTTTACATTTAAATTCCGATCATTTGTGGCTCACATTTCCAGCATAAAATGCTTTACTTGTTCACCTCCTCTGGCCTAGTGAAACAGATATCATGGAAGAACATTTAATCTGAAACAACCCATTGCTTTTAACACTTTTTTTCCAAGTACAATTGCACAATCATGGGCTGCCTTTTACTGAAGTCTCTAGATACTAAGAAACAGAATCAAGAAGTGGATGTGCCTTCTTGATAAGAACGCCAACTGCAACAACTTGAAATGTGACACCAAAGCTCCCTTCTGGGCACATAAAAGAGGTTGCCACATCAAAAGGCACTTTTTCTTCAAAATTATTTAAGCAGTTGTGCAGATTATGACAATGAGGGCATCTAAGAAAGCAGATCTTGCTAAAGGAACATCCTTAAAGGAAGAAAGATCGGACACCACCTCTTTTACTCTCCAGAAGAGGGCAGTTATCTCCACTGGTTTTGATATTGTCCTTTTGGGGATAAAAGGAGACACAGCTGACAGAGAAATAAGAAAAAATTGTCTAAACAGGTTCACCGAATCTTCAGAAATGGAGAAATGTTACATACGTCTTTGTTGGCCAACACTATCTCAAGGGTTTCTTTGGAGATCATTGGCGAGTGCTTTCCGTTGTGAGGGTTTACGTAGTTGTAGAGATCATCCATCACATCTACAAGGGAAACGTATTGAAAAGAAAGAGGAATTCGGTCACTCACAGAAGTACTTAAATGTATTTTGTCACTCATTTGCAAGGATTTAACTCCCCATTCTCCAAAATAACCCCCTCCAGCCCTCTGTGCATACAACCCCTCACCTTCACAGCTCTCCAATGTCTTTTCTACCTGCTCTGTATTATTTAAGGTCTCCATTGACCTTAAGAAAAGTACTTTGTTTAGAGTCATTTTTAAGAAAAATCATGATTGTGTGACAGCTATGGAATTTCAGCCAAACCAACACAAAGTGCAGCAGGCAACTCCACTTCAGAAGCTTTTCAGAATGATTCTCTTTTTAGAGGTTTAGAGACTTCTTTTGAAAGTGGGAAAAGAAAGTGGGTGCCTCCTAATTTCCATCAACTGCATTCTTCAGCCTCTTTTACTCAGATTTTTTTTTCCACAAAAAAGACAAGTTGATTTTCACAAAACAGACACGCTGATTTTCTTTGTAACATAAAATAGATTATTTTCATTTTCACAGCACTTTTAGCTAAAGTACTTAACTTCCTACATATTTACATCCTCCAGAATTTCTGTTCCTTTTCGCATTAACTGCTATGCAAGTGCCCCACACAGACCTACCACTGAACACCTTCTTTGTTTCCTTGTGCAGGTTGGACACTGCAATCCTCGCTGCCAGGATAGCGTAGTCGGGGTGTTTGGTGGTCAGAGTTGCAGCCGTTTCAGCAGCCAGAGTATCCAGCTCCACTGTCGTGACTCCACTATAGAGCCCCTGAATCACTTTCATGGTGATCTGGGCCTGAAAAAGCAGAATTTGGCACATCAGCTAAAAAAAAAATGGTGTTTGAGCCATGTAAGAGATAGGCTTTAGTATAAGTTGTATCTTTAATTCTGTTCAAACTGAAAAACTAAATAAAAA
>VZSG01001430.1:37347-61608 GCA_013398315.1 Nothoprocta pentlandii | reverse complement strand
GCACCCGCTTCCCCTCAGCTCCCACCCCGGCACTCCCTGGGACCCGATTCCCACTCCCTGGACCCGGTTGTCACTCCCTGGACCCGGTTGTCCCTCCCTGGACCCGGCTTTCCCTCCCTGCACCCGGTTCCCCCCCCCCGGACCCCTGGGGAGCCGGTTCCCCCCGTCCCCAGACCCTTGGGGACCCGGTTCCCCCTCACCAGACCCATGGCCAAGACCCAAGTCCAAACATTGGCGGGGGGGGAGGTCCGGGAGAGGGACCCCCTCCCTCTAAGCTAGGAGGGTCCTGAGGACCTGAGATCCCCCCTCAAAATGTGGAGGGGAGAGCTAAGACCACCTGCTTGGGAGGGGGATCTTGGAGGGGGGTCTGACTGTTTGGGGGGGTCCTGGGAACCTGAGGTTCCTCTCTTCAAGTTCATGGGGGGTCCCCAATGGGGGGGGCTGGGAGGTCTGAGACCCTCCCCTTCTCATGCAGACACATCCTGAGGGTCCGGTTTGGGGCGGGTGAACACCTCTCCAATCTCCAGGGGTTCAATGGGGCCAGACACCCCCAGTCTCCCCATCTGCCCATTTCTGGCTGGTTCACAGCTGGAAAATGGGGTTCCAGCCCCAAATGGGATCCAGCCCCTCCAGTTCCCCCCATTATTCATCAGTCTGGGCCCAGAAGCAAATAATGGGGTGAAAACTGAGGGGACAAGGACTTGATCCCTCCAAGCCCCCAAACTGTCCCCAAGCACCCCCCATCCCAGCACTGTAGACATGGGACCATCCCTATTGGGGGGGGGAATAGAGCAATGAGGAGGCTTAGGGACATTGGGGGGGTGCCACCCAAGGCGGTGACACCCTGGGGACTTTGCAGCAGCGGGGACACTGACATTTCCCAGTCCCTGGCAGTGCCCGGGGCCGTCCCCATCCCCGCTCGGGTGCCACGTGCGCACCCCGGCCTCAGCCTCGTGCCCCCGCCTTGTCCCCGCCATGGGGAGGCTGCTGGGTGCCCTCCGTGATGGACGGGCCCTGCCTGGCCTTTAAAAGAGCCCGAGGGCTGCGGGGGCAGAGCCCGGGCTGGGGACAGGGGCAGGGGACACGTTGCACCCCCTGCCATGCACCAAAGTCCCCCCTGGGCACCGCTGATCCAGGCATCCCACCGGCTTGGGGAGCGTTTCCCTGTGGAAAATAAACACAAGGGGTGGGAATTTGGGGAGGTTTTGGAGTTTGGGGGATGTGAAACCCTGGGCGGGGGGACACAAGTCCCCTCCTGGAGGTGACGCTCTGAAGGCGCCCGTGGTCGGAGCATGGAGGTGCCAGAGCCCCCAGACCTGGAGAGGATTCCCGGAGGAGGCGGAGGGGGGCGAGCCCTCGGGGGGTCCCTGGAGACACCCGGCACATCCCGCTCTCCTTGCGCCAATCCCACTCCCCCGCTTTGTCCGGCCGGGAAGCAGCGTGGGCAGCGGTGGCTCCTCCATCCCCATTCCCTGGTTTGGGCTTCTGAGCCCTCCCCACCCCAGCAACCTCCTGTCCCAACGTCGGGAAGGTGCCCAGGGAGGATGGAGCCAAAGAAAGACGGGAACGGGGATGGATAGTGCCAAGGATGAGGCTGGGAGAGGATGGAGGCGGGAGAAATGGGACCAAAGGGATGGTGCTGAAGGATGGGAGCGAAGGATGAGGCTGGGGAAGGCTGAGGATGGGAGCAGGGAAGGATGGAAGTGGGGAAGGACCAAACTGGAAAGGACGGACATGGGGAAGGAGGAGAGCAAGGAAGGATGTGACAGGACAAGGATGGAGCTGAAGAGGGTTGGGATTGGGGAAGGATGGACCAAGAAAGATGGGACCAGGGACGGGTGGGCCTGGGAAAGACTGGGACCAGGGCAAAATAAAGCTAGGAATGATGAATGTGAGCCACGCCAGGACGAGGGAAGGCTGGGAGCAGGTGGGATGCGATGGGAAAAGTCGGCTCTGGAGGGGCCTGGGCTCGCCCAGCCCCGTGCCTCGCTCCCGGCGCGGAGAGGAGCCCGGCTCCGCCGCTGCTCCGGGCGCTCGGTGCCAGCAGCGGAGCAGGCGGCTCCGGAGAGCGGCCAGGAGCTGGCTCCGGCTGCCGCTTTCCAGTGGAAAACGGGCGCCGTGGACCGAGGCGCCTCCCTCCCTTCCCGTTAACCGGCAGAGCCCCAGGCTGCCGGCAGAGCCGACCTTTTCCCTTTCCAGCATTTTCCTCTTTCCAGACTTTTTTTTTTTCCCACAGACTTTGGGGATCAGCAGAGCCCAAAGCTCCTGATCGGGTCAGACGGACCCTGTTTTTTTGGGAATGCTCTGTAGGACACGGCGCGGGGAGCCCATTGGCCTCTGGGCTGGCGTCGGCCTCGAGGAGGCTGCCGGAGCCCAGCGGAGGCCACTGTTGAACTGGGCTCCAATGGGCTTCCCTGGGTGGCACTGGGTTGTGCTGAGTTGCACTGGACGGCACTGGGTTGCACCAAGTTGTGCAGGGTTGCAGTGCACAGCACTGGATGCACTGGGTGGCACTGCATTGCACTGGGTGGCACTGTGTTGCACTGGGTGGCACTGCATTGCACCAGCTTGCACCGGGTTGTACAGGGTTGCAGTGGACAGCACTGGGTTGTACTGGATGGCACTGGGCTGCTCTGGATGGCACTGCATTGCACCAGCTTGCACCGGGTTGCAGTGGGTTGCGTTGGATGGCACTGGGTTGCAGTGGGCTGCACTGGATTGCACCAGCTTGCACCAGGTTGTACAGGGCTGCAGTGGACGGCACTGGGCTGCACTGGACGGCACTGCATTGCACCAGGCTGTAGGGGCGGCACGGGGCAGGTGGACACGAGCCCAGGTGGCTGGGTCCCCCTTTGTCCCCTCCGCCTGTGGCCTCGTTCCTGCACTCAGCACCTGCCCGTCCCCCCCACGGCCACGTCCCCCATGGAGGCCACATCCCCCTCATCCCCCTCATCCCGCCGCTGCTCTCCCTCCCTTCCCTCTTATTTTCTACCTTTCTCCCTCTTATTTGTTCTTCTCCATTTCTCCTCTTTCCCCATTTTTCCCTTATTAAGTCCTTCATTCCTCTCTTATTTTCCCCCCTTCCTCCCTTATTTGGGGCCACCCCAAGGGCCGCAGTGTCCGGCGCCGGCAGCAGGTGTCCTGAGCTGGGCCGTTCTCAGCAGCAGGTGTCACAAGTGGCGCCGTTCTCAGGAGCAGGTGTCACGAGCGGCGCCGTTCTCAGCGGCGGCGGCTCTGCTAAGGCCATCAGGCTCTGCGGCGGGGAGGGAAGCGCCGGGGCGGCCAAGTCGGCTCAGGAATTTGCCGGCAGTGGAAGGAATGAGCTGGAGCAGCCTTAACTCTGCCCGCCCCGGCCCCACGGTGCCACCGCCGCGGCCGCCGGTGCCACCAGGACCCCCGCCCCGGGCTGCCGGCGGGGGTGAACGTCCCCAGCTCCGTGCCCCCGTGCTAGGGGGGTCCCCAGCTCCGTGGCTCCAGGTGTCCCCAACTTGTGCCGGTGTCCCCAGCTCGATGTCACCAGCCGATGACACCGCCCTAGCTTGGTGCCACCAGCTGGACCAGATGTCCCCAGGTCCACGTCCCCACCGTGGGGTGCTGCTTGCCACATCCTAGTGCCGCCAGCCGGGGGACTGTCGCCAGCTGGGTGCCGCTGTCCCCACTGGGACACCCCCACCCTGGCACTGTCCTCTCGGAGCTGCCACCGGCCGCCAGGACTGTCCCCAAGGTGATGCCGTTGATCCCGTCCCGGTGCGGCCAGCCAGGGATCCCACTCCGAGCCACGCTCAGTGTCTGGAGGAGCCAACACTGCTGGAAAAACGGCCCAAGCGGCCGGGAAGCAGCTGGGAAGTGGTTGGGAAGCGGCCAGCGTGGGAGCACGTTTGTCGTTGCCCCCACCCCCCCAACCAGTTTGGCCTCTCAGGCTCCACTGAGGTGCGTTTTGGGCTCATTTCAGCCCCGTTTGGTGCTTCTAGGGCACCGGGAAGCCGCTGGGTTGCGGCTTTCGCCTCCCAAAATACATGCGGTCCCTGGGGACTGGGAGCTTGTCACCAAAATAGTCCCTGTGAACACACGCTCGGTTGTTGGAGGTTTTACAGGGAAAGCAGGGGTGACCCCCACCCCCCCAGCAAATTTTCCTTTAATAAGGGATTTTTTTCAGAGTTTTATTTTATTTATTTATTTTTAATGCAAGCCAATTTTATCCCTCGCTGCTGGAAACCCTCGCCAACCTCAGACCTTCCCCCAGATATCCCCAGCCTGGGCAAGGGGAGCAGAGAGGCGCCTTGTCCGCAGCCATTCCTGCACGTCTCAGGACTCGGGATAACACCGGGAATCGGCCCCTGAGGAGCCGCTGGGTTGGGGAGGACCCGAATCCGGAGCGATGCCCCCAGTCTCTTCCCACTCCGGCCAACCCCCTTCCCCAAAGCAGCTCCCGAATTTCCTTCCGCTCACGCGGCACCAAGAGCTGTGGGGAGCAAAAGGGATTTTTTTTTTCCCGTTTTTCCCCCCATTTCTTTTTCCCCTCCCGCTCGTCCCCGTGGCCGCAAGGTGGGCAGGGGGCCTCGGGGAAGCCGCCGCCGCCGGCATTTTTGCGGGATGATGTCAAATCGCTCGGTGGTGATTGCACGGCGGCCGCGGCCTCCTCCTCCTCCTCCTCCTCACCGAGGTGCCGATGAAAAGGCGACTCTTTGGGAAGGTATCGCCGCACAAAGGGCTCCATTGAGCCGGACGCCTGGGCCCGCGCGCGGAAATTCGGGGGCCTGCACGGAGCCTCCCGCCTGCCAGCGCCCCAGGGGGCTCCCGGCGGCTGCGGTTTTTAGGGAGGGAGAAGCAGGTTTTGTCCCCACCGGATCCTTGAGCAGCTCCTGAAAATGCGGGGGGCAATTGGGGGTGCAACCTGTTCCCTGGTTCCTGGAGCAGCAAAACACGACGCAGAAAAGGGGAAATTTCCTCCAAAGAAAGAGGCCATGGCGGGGAGCTGGGGGAGCTCAAACACATATTAGACATCAGAGAATCTCCCCAGACAGGGCTGCATGGGGAGCAACCGGCTCTCCCTGCACAGAGGAGCCTGGCGAGGCCTCGACTGCCCGGAAAAGCCACGCTCGGATTCTCCGGCGGCTCGTAGGGATGAAGCCAGGGCTGGGGTTCCCTGATGTGACCCAGTCCCGCCGTGCAGGACGGGCTCCGAAACGCTGCGGAAAAAATAAAAAGGAGGAGAGTTAAAAAAGCGCCGGGAGGGCGACGCTGCCGGCGCTGGTGCCATGAGGCCGGCGGGGGCCGGGAGCCCCCGCTAATGAGCGCATCTTTAGCCCCAATTAGTGACGCTGGAAGGAGCTGAGCACAGGGGCGCGAAAGGGGCTTTTGGGGGAGCTGCAGATCTGGGGGCTTTCACCCAAAGGAGCGGTTTGTGAGGGCTGCTCCCAATTCTCACCCCCAAACCCAGCGATTTAGGGCAAAACCCCAAATAATGGCGAAGCTGGCAGGTTCCCGGAGCCGGGTAGCGGGGGAGCAGGATGCCACCCAGCCATAAACACCCACCCGGGCACCCTGTGGCTAAACAAACCACTGGGGGCAGTTTCGGGGCCCAATGCGGCGATTTGGGGGGGGGGGCTGCTTTTCCCGCGCTCCGTTTTCCCGCGCTCCCTTTCCACACAACGGGGGCCCCGGCACAGAGCCCTCGTTATTCCCGCTCCGAGAGAGCATCCAAAAAAAAAAGGGTTTTCCTTGATTTTTGGCCCCCCCTTTTCCTGCAAGCGGGGAGTGCCGGACCCCCCCCCGCCGCCGCCGCTTCCCCGCGGGCTCCTATTTACGGTGGCCACGAGCCAGCGGCCGGGCCGGGGCGGCCGCACAAAGCGGCTCTCTGTGTCCCCGGCCTGAGGATGCCGAGAAAGCGGCAGGCGGGAGGGGGAAAAGAAAACGGGGAGGGAAAAAAAAAAAAAAAAAAGTAGGGAAAAAAATAATAATAAATAAAAAGCGTTTCTGTGCGGTTGCTGCACGGGGCCGGCGCGAGGGTCCCGCGGCTCGAACGGAGACCGGGCTGCGCCGGAGGCCGAGAGCGCAGCCCGGGGCGGGTGCTAACGAGGAGCCTTCGTTAGGAGGCGGTGCAATTAGCAGAGCATGGGGTGTTGCTGCTGTGGGTCACCCTGTGCCACCGCATGGCACCTCCCGCCGGGTCACAGCCCCTCGGGATGCTGCGGCCAAGGCCGTTTTGCAGATGCGTTTTGGGCTGTTCTATTTTTTTTTCCAGTATTTTTTTTTGCAGCGGATCCCTCTAATGACACTGGGGATTCAGGAGGGCAGCAGCAGCTCCCTGGTGTTTTCATGCAGCTTTTTCACCCAGGTGGGGGAAAAAAAAAAAGTGATTTCTGGGCCCAAAGTCCCTTTTTGCAGAATCCATCCCTGCTCCCTTCCCTCTTCCCAAACTCAGGGCTCCCGTGGCCCGTTCCAGGACCTGGAAAAGCTCCGTATTTCTCCAGCAGCAGAGGGCAAAGCCCGGGGGCGGCAGAGGGGAAGGTTTCGCACAAGAGCCGCTGTGTCCTGCTGCTGGATCCCGCCTCATTGCTGAGATGGAGTGCCTGGAAAAAAGGAAAAAAAAAAAAACTGGGAAAAGCCGACATTCCCAAGCACGTTTACCCAACGATGCGGATGCCAATCGCAACACACAGCCAACAAAGGGCATTTTTGTCCCACGCCGAGGGGTTTATTTCTCCCCCAGCTGCAGAAAATCCCCCTGGACTTTGCATGGAGAGATGGGAAGGGCCTTGGGAAGGAGGTCAATGAGCCGAGGGGTCGGGAGGCTTCACCCGCGGGCCCCGCGGAGCCCCGGTGGAGGCAGAGCGGCCTCGGGACGAGCTTGGCCGGGCTCGTCCTTGCAGAGCTTTGGGCACCCACAGGTTGAGGAGACCACAAGATCCCAGGAGCCTCCCTGGAGGCCCTTGGAGCTGCCGAAGAGCTAGACTCCTTAGTCTTGGATAGGGACGTAGATGGAGCTGTTGGATGACCCGTGGATGGGAGATTGCACCACCCGCTGTCCCCACGAGGGACGGTGGCACCTGTGGGCTGCCCAGGGCACCACTCAGCCCATTGCTCAAGGGGCCACCTGAGGGCCAGGAGATCCCCACCTTGGAGCTGGAGCCTCAAGTGGGGCTGGAGCTTCCGAAGGGAGAAGGTCCAAGGGAGAAACCCCAAGGATGAGACCTCCCATGAGCTCCCAATCTTGGCCATGGTTGACCAGGAGAGGGGGAACGTCCTGCCTTGGAGAGGCCCCTTGTCCACCCAGAGGCACTCGCCTGACGAAACCCTACGGGGTGATGATCCCACAAGGAAGCAACGTGGAGGCAACGTGGCCTCAAGAGCCACCCCATCCCAGCCGCTGTCCGCGCGGAGCGCCGGAGACGACCTATTTGCAAAACAAACCGAGAAGGAAACCAGAAGCTCAGCCCAACATGTGTCCAGGGCTGGGGGCGGCCAAGTCCTCCGTGAAGGCAGCGTTTTGTGGAGCCATGGAGCGGAGCAGCCTCTTGGCAACCAGCGAACCCTCTGCTTCAATATTGACCTGGCGCAGGTAGAGCCAGGGCTGCCGGGGGCGGCAGGAGGCAGGTGGCGGAGCTGGAAGGTGCCCTGGAAAGCGGTGGAGCCAACGCGGCGGCTCGGGGCCTCTGCCGGCAGCAGCGGACGCGGCCGAGCTACGGCAGCGTGGGGCTCTAAACCGAGGAAAATGGGGAAAGATCCCGGGGGGGAACTGGGAACATCCTGCACGTGTGGGAAAAAGCCAACGTGGAGCCACTTGAACAAGAACCTGCCAAGGGTTTTGAGCGGTTGAGGCCTCCAAGCCACCCCGGCACCACGTTGAGGGCCAGCTCCTCGGCTAAAGGTGCTTCAGATACAAAAGACACCGGGAAAACCTGTGTTTGGAGTCCATTGGGAGGAGGGATCCCTGAGCTTTGCTCTCCCACCACTGCCCACCCCACAAAGTTCTCCGAGGTGGCACCAAACCACAGCCACGTCACCCAGGCCCCATTGCCCACGGCCACCGGCCGCCCTCCGACAACAACCAGTGACTTGGGGGCAGCGGGAGCTCCCGGACAACCTGGAAAAGGGGGAAAACTCGGAGCAAGAAGCCACCCCAGAGCCCAGCGTGGGGACACGGGGACTGGGCAAGAGGCTCCTGAAGACGCCCAGGCCTCCATGCGGATGAAGGCATGGGAGAAAATTCCCGACGGGAAGAAAATTCCCGACTTCCAGGCACAAGGCACGGGCTGAAAGGGGCATTGAGCGCCGGGCTGCGCGACGGCAGGACGGGTATTTACAGAGCCACGTGTGCGAGGAACCGCGCTCTGTGGGAGCATCAAACAACCCCCCTCGCTCACGTCTAGGAAGAAGGACACAGGAAGCAGGAAAAAAGTCAATATGACCTGAAAATCCCCAGACTGGGCCGGGCGAGCTCCGTGATTTATTCTATTAATAAGCCGGGGAGAGGGGCAGGAATAAACGTGAATGCATTTCTGGCGGCCGCAGGCGCGCGCCCCGGCGGCTCCGGTGGCGGCTGGACGCGAGGCACAAGCTGCCTTTGAGGCCCCGCTCCGCATGGACGTGGCCAAGGAAAACAGGGCGGCTGTTGATCCGCTCGCGGGCCGGCGCAAGGCCCCTTTCAGCCCCCGGCTCCGGAGCGGCTCGCGCCACCGCTGGAAGCTCCGCAGGGAGCATCTCTGAGATCCAAAATTAGGATCACGGTGAAGGCGACAGCGCGCGAGCCTCGAGGCCCTTTAACTGGGGCTTGCAGGGGGAGAAAAGAGGCTTTTCCCTCCATCACATTCTTTTCGTGCTCATGTTTCCCACCTGAAATGCCTCTGTTCCGGCAGCCCCAGCCCGGGAGCCGTTTAGTTCTAGCCCAGCGGGAATTAGTGAACAGCTCTTCCCTCCGCACGCGCGGATTGCCAACAAAGACATGCCCCACGCGAGCAGGGAGCGGGTCGTACAGCTCATTTTATTTAACAGTGAATCCTTACAAAAAAATAAAAGATACAGTTTACCCTTGTTTTTTTTTCCCTCAGATCTTTACTTGCAGTAAAAGATAGAAAAAGGTAGTAAATCGGCTCGGTATAAAACAAGGGGATAGGAAAGGAAGGGATACAAACCAGCCTACGAGGAACACAGCCCAGTGGGAAGCAAGGGGACAAGGCAGAAATCTCATACAAAACTACTGCTTACAGGTACAGAAAAATGTATAAAATATTACTCCCTCTCTGGAGCCAAAAATACAAAAGTGGACATTATTTTATTCTTTGCTTATACTTAAAAAGGTTATGTACACGAGAGACAAGAACCGGCTTCGGTGGCTTGGGGGACTCGTCCAGGCGCTCGATGCTTCCTCCCAAACCTTGCTGGAGAATAAATTAAAAGCAGGGGAAAAGCAAGAGCAAGGGCAGGGGGAGATGCTCCGGAGAGCCTGGGAGGAGGCGCTCGCAGTAAAACGTTCCAAAGCATCGAGGCCTCCAAAAAATCCCACCTTGGGGCAGTTTAAGTGCTTCCGAGCATTTTACTTTTGAGTGGCTGAGCCCCGTGTCCCTAATCCTCAAGGCTCCCAGGAGACAGACACGGAAGGTGCTTGGAGGGATGAACTTAAGGATACCTTTGGAAGCACTTCTGGATTCCAGCGTGATGCCTGGATTCAAGGCAACCTCTGACCTTGCATCAGCCTTCCCCCTCCCCAAGGGGAAACATGTGCAAAGTGTCATGGAGAAGAGGGACAACCCGGAGTGATTTATATCCATTGTGCTCTGCCGGGAGCAGGAATCGCTGGTCTGGCTGGGACGTAAAGCGAGAGCAGAAAAAGCACTCGGAAAACCTTGCTCTTTGTCAGTCGGGGGGAAAAAGCAAGCAGGCAGTGCAAAACATCCACGGGTGCATTGACTCTATGCTACCGTAAGTCAAGTTTGTACCTGAACTGCGTAAACACTTGACGCTAAAGAACTGGAGATGAACCTCGGGGTGGGAGAGGGATTCTGGGGAAACGTCACCCGACGGCCACAAGCGAGTGGCACCGGTCACCTGGGTCCTGCTTTACGCACCTGCAGGACACCCCACCTGCCCCTGGTGCCCCCGAGGGCACAAGCAACAAGTAGGTGACGATCTCTGGGTGGATGACAGCAGACAGAGCCTGGGACGGGTGAAAAATGCCAGCTTGAGGACAGAGTGGGAGATACAAAAGGGGGCAGCTGCAGAGGACACACCAAAAAGCCAACGCTGCTCATGAGAGTTGCTTCTCCAGGCCGTTTCCACAAAGGATTTGCCTCCTCCTTGTCACTTCCTACCACCCAACTGCTGGAAATCCAGGAGCAGCCGCTTGTGACATGCTGGTTTTATGAACAGGGCGATCCCCAAGGGCAAAGCCTCCTTGCCCCGAAAGACCTTCAGCCTTCCCTCACCCAAGCTGATGTGGAGCAGATCCCTTCCAGTGCTCAGAACCGCCCAAGTGCCTTCCCTGCCCCTGGAATCCAGCCCTCCCCCTGCAGAGGATCACGCCGCCAGCTCGGAGGCACCGGCAAGAGCTGAGGAAAAGCAGAACAAGTTCCTCGAAAGTCCAAAGCAGCCCCCCTCGAGTCTCAGCACCTCAAATGGCTTCTAAAAATAGGTTTGGGAATAATAAAAAAACAACCCCACCAAAAAAGGCAAGTGTGCTTCTGAACATTTCCGTTGCGCATTGGTCCGTGACTGATGCTTTATCAAAAAATATCATAGAGTTCATCTGCGGTTTCGTCGACTGAACCCCCGGGCAGGTCCGGGCCCGTCGCAGCTCTGGCCGCGGAGCACGGGAAATCTGGGCACTTCTGTTACAATCTCTCAAGGAATCCGCTCTCATCAGCATCATAACAGCTTGCGGTGGAGGATTTCCCAGGCCATTCGCTTTCGGAAGTAGGGCATGTGTTGCTGTGGGTGGAGGAAAGAGAGAGAAGACAGGAAACATTTAGCACATCGGACCACGCATCTAACAGTCGCTTTCCTAAGTATAATTGTTTATAAATGCTGCTTTCTTGGGGGATTTTGCTTTCAGATTGTTTAAAAAAGGACAGCAAACAAGATGAGATCTAGGTAGTGACACAGCTTGATGCCATTCCCTAACAACCGCAAATAAAAATACATATAGGATATTCCATGGAGGCTGGGAATGTTACGCAGCACTGAAATTACCTTGGATTTAAGCTCTCCTGCTCTGTTCTCATTCCCAACTTTACTCGGTTCCATCTATATAGGAAACTATAGCTTTGTGAGCTACTGGAAACTGCACTCGTCCTCTGCTTTTGGGTACAATAGAGGACATGCAGATTTTTTTGGCATTTTTACATAGCCGGTGGGGAAAAACACTGCCAGCAGACCCCAGCTTGTGGCCTGTGTTCAAAACAGGTGCCGGATCTACCTGGGTGAAGTTGATGGGCTTGTCTTTGGTAATGCAGTCCGCGTATTTGCAGGCAAACATGCCGCAGTCGCTGCCGTTCATCTGCTGTGGGATCTCCTGTAAGGAAACCCAAAACCCACCACATTTTTAGAGGAGCAGGGGCCATCAAGAAGCAGGGACCCCTCCCCAGAACATGCAAGAACATTTCACCACCAGAAAAACTGCCCAGGACGGGTTTGGGTTTACCCAGGTCCAGAACAAAAGCAAGGCCAAAACTGAGTCTTCCCTCCAGACCCTCCTGCACAAACCCACCTGACTCTTCTTACTCAGCAAGGACCAGCCATTAGCATCGAATTCTTTCCTTTTCTTGTCAAGACTTTCCTGTTTTAAGTATTGCCTGCAGGAAGGAGAGAACAGAAAAGCTTGCTTAGAGGGACAAGGAAAACCAGCCACGGTGCAGTATGTGCAACGTCAGGTTAACCTAAAACGTCCTCAGACATGTTTGCAGATTTAATGCAAAATGGAAGTCCAATATTTTCTTCTCAGTCCTGGCCATTTCCAAAGGGCTCTACAGACCCATCCTTTGAGGAGCCCTAGGCAATCAAAAGGAGGCCCAAGCAGAACTCAAAAACTCATCCCCAAAAAAATACCTGCCAAGCAAAAGAGTCAAAACCACAAATAAACCAGTGAGAACAAATCTGATTTATTTGAGAGTGACTCACAGCAGAGAAAAGCTCTGCAGCCCCCGGGCTGCCTCAAGAGGCTTCTGTGAGCAGAGCATTATGTTCAAGGAGAGACCGGAGCGGGGAACTCTGTCAGTGTCGGCATCCTCCAGATTAATGGCTCTTGTCTTCCGAGGATCTAACTTACCACAAACGGAGCCAGCAGCAACTATGTGATAAACTGAAGAGCATCCCAGCAGCTCTGTGACATTGTCCCTTGTGTAAAGCACAAGGGGACATCACGAAACACGAGGGCAGGTTTTCTCCCAGAGCTCCCTTTCACTACTAGCTTCAGTCTTCCTTAGCAGAGCAGTTTGACGGTGTTTTCAAACAGGGCCAAGATGGGGAAATTGGACCCTGGGATCCTGATTTTCTCAAATATAATCCAAGAATTGTGGAAGGAGGGAATGGGAAAAGCGCCACCACAACTATCCCTGACTCGTAGAGGAGCTGAGTCAAATGCCCTCAGGAAAGAATCAAACCAAGAGTAGGAGAGAGAGAAAAACCTCCCTCTTCAATGACCAACGCAAGCCTGGAGCTGTTGGGAGATCACACACGAACGAAACAATGCAATAAAGAGAAGGTGAAGATGGAAAAAACAGGCGAATGGCCCCATTCCACAGCCCACAAGTGAAGGGCGAGGGTGTGAGAGCACCCTGGCCACCCTTCCTCCCTTGCAGGAAGGCTCACAGGTACCGTCACACACCTTCTGCCAGCTCAGCCTGAATCACCCCGTTGGACAGGCAGGCAGGATTTTGCTTTTCCTCTAGGCTAAGATCAGTACTTCCAGGAAAAAGTGAGGAATTCCATCAGGACCATGCACAGAGCACGCCAAGGCCACGCTTTCTCCTCTGTGGGTGAAGCCCTTGAACCATTTGGTGCCTACAAGGAGCTCGAGATGGGGACAGCCACAAAGGCAGGAGCTGGGGGAGCCTCAAGAGACATGGTGACAATGTCAGAATGTTCTCAGTGGCCTCAAAGGAGCCTCTCTCTGTCACCTACCAGCGTCACTAAGTGGTGTTCAGCTTTTCAGATGCCCTCTGTTAATCCTAGGTACAAAAGAGCTGGACAGATCTACCAAAGTCATCTTCAAGGCTGGCAGCCTCTCAAAACAGCTCGAGGATTCTTCTCACTGTTGCGGTTGTGACGAGAACGCTCAGAGAGGAAAAGCAGGGCATTAAACGCTGCTGGCTCGAAGGGATGGGTCAAAAGAGCATTTGGCACTGAGAGAAGCAGGGAGGAAGGTGGGTTTGGCTGCCAGCACAGGGAGATCTGCCATCCTGCGGAAACCTGATCCCCTGAGACTTGGCTAAGTGGCATCGCACTGTTAATAACCCCTGAAACGAGACGGAGCAAAAGGGTGATGGGACCCGCACGCAAACCCAAGCGATGGAGGGTCCAGAGTGGCCGTCTCGGTGCCAAGCCGGGGAATCTTTGCATCCTAACTCTCATCAAGACCTCTGGATTACGGTACGCTACGTATCGTATGTACGCAATACGTACGTTACTGGAGGAAAGCTTGAAGTGCTTGAAACATGTTGGACGAAGAGCTGCACAGACCTGGGCAATGGGGAACAGTCATGGGATGCTCAAGAACCAGCAAGTCGTCCTTTTAAAAACTCATCACAAGTAGGATTTGCTGAATATGGGAGAGCAAAGGGAGAGCTTCCCTTCTGGCAACCTCCTGACCAGTCCCAGACAAGCGTTTTCTGTCAGTCTGTGTCAGACGATGCCTGTTCTGAGCCCAGCTTTCCGCAAGGGCTCCGCGGTCGCCCTCGTTGCTCTCGGGCAGCAGCTGCTCTGACTCTGCTGCTGTTCAGACAAGACAAGCTCGACACGGGAACAACAAAACCAAAGCACCAGCGAGAAGCCTCCCTATCTCCTCTCCAAAAAAAGCGCTAATGGATGGAAAAGAAGCCCCTTACAAGGACTTCAAGATAAGGGCGGGCTGAGTGTCCAGTTCTGGCTGGGTGACCGGGTGACCGGTGGAAGGGAGCAGACTATGTGCACCGCAACGCAACCCCTGCAGAAACATTAATTAGTTAATGACCTCCTTTCAACCGCAAAGAAAGAGAGACCCTGGCAACTCCTGCCCGTCACAGAAGCCCTTCGAGTGTCCAATTAAGAAAAGAGCAGCGTCACAGAGCCCACTTTGTTCTGCCTGTCAAGAGACGGTGGCCAAGCTGCACACATAAATAAAGGGAAGCTTCATGGGAGAGCCCGGGATGAGCCTCCGACGCGACGTTTCCACGTGGATTGGGTCCACGCAAACGGCACCAGGGCAGCCGGAGCCCGGCACGAGATTCCGAACACACAGAGAAGGGGTCGGTGGTGGATAAAGCCACTGGGAGCCTCCTACGTGGCCAATTCCCTCTGCAAATGCTGACCCACGGACTCGAGCCAGGACATTTGGGGCTGTTTGCTAAGGCAGCAAAGAATTAAGTTACTCTGCATAGCTGCATTATCACCGTCACCTGTGTGGCTTCCTATAAGTAACCTCTGCAGATCTACCCATGCATAAACACTGATTAATGCCAGGTACCTACAGCCCCAAACCTGCTTAGGTACCACGTGGTTTCTGGAGGGGACTGAAAGATAAAATGAGTTCACTTCAAACCGAGAGACAACTTAGGGCGGCAGAATTTAATTGCACCTGATGGGCTCCGTCAGGACCTCTGCGAGAAACGTGACACAGAATTTAATCTAATTGCAGGTCAAATCCAAAGCCAGCATACCCAAGATTCCTGCCAAATACTGCAAGCCTCTAATCTCATTTTTCCTACATCTGAAAACGGACTTTTTGCCCCTTGCAGGGTTTATACGCACAGGAAAACTGACCACGTCCCTAGAGGAGCCGTTGAAATCGACTCTGTAACACACTGGTGAACATCTAAAAACCTCGAAATTAAGGGCAACGTTAAGGACAGCACTACAAGTTTTGCCACTAGCAGGAGATGAGATGATTTCAGAGGCCTGGCGAACTCACTGCACTCTATTCCCCGAGATCTCCCCAAGCACGGGCCTGCTAAAATCACATTTTTAACTAACTGTAACAGACTGGTTTAAACCTGATCCAAAACAACCAACCTTGAGCTGAGATCCCGAGGACTGTCTTTCCCAAGGAGCAAACCCAGCAAAACAGAGTCGGGTTTCCCCAAATCCGCTCCGAGAGGGCTCGCATCCGAGGCCCAGCTATAACATCAAACTGCAACAGGCAGGTCAAGCCATAAACAGCCATGGACCCCGCTTGCTCCTAGTCTGGCCAGTGCTTAATGTGTTGTCTTCCCCGTGCCTCAGTTTCCCTCCTCTGTAATTGAGGGCTAATCATCAGAAACTCACCGCCTTTAGGAAGCTCTAAAGATTGAAAGCATGAAAGGGTCACTAACCATGAATAGGACCTCCGTCCCTTCTTCCCGGTGTGATCCTCCCACTGCACTCAATCAATAAAAGCCTCCTAAAAGGAAACAGAGGGAAAACAATTATGTCCAGGGCAAGACTGACCCCAAATCCTGGCTCTCCACAGCTCATCCTGCACGGATGGATACACCTCGTATCCTCCAGGGCTGTCTGCTACCGACTTGGAGACTTGTTGCCTCATCCGAGCCCCGTGAGCCAACTATGGAGAGGATTCCTGGGGCCCCCTCTCACCTCCCAGGTGTCTCATTTCAGCTGCCTGCACTGCCTCCGTTGCAACCAAGGAAATTCCAGCTGCAGGAACTGCAAGAACTGCTCTCACCTAAAGGCACCCAAAGGCAGGTGAGCTCTCCTCGCACTGCTCTCAAAAAGCCCTTTGAGCAGAACATCACAGCAAAGCTAAGACAGATTCTGCCCAAAACTTTTTTCCCCCTTCAATTTTCCCACTTCACACCAATGCTACAGATCCCTGGTGAAAAGAAACACTTTTTTTTTTTTTTTTTTTTTTTTTTTTTTTTTTTTTTTTTTTTTTTTTTTTTTTAAATACAGATAGTCGAATGACCCCAGTGTGCGCAGTCTGCAAAGCACCTGAACTGGAAAAGGAAGGCGCTAGACAGACTGGAATTGATGAAATGCCATTTGTCTCCTGTCTGTCTTTATCATTATTAACATTCCTTGACTGAGTGACACCTCCACGCATTCAACCTCAGGCCAGAAGATCTTTGCGGCTGCAGATCGGATTCCAAAGGCAGCGTCAGAACAAAGCGAGGATGAGAAGCAGAACGGACGGTGACCCAGGGTCACCAGGACAAAGCGAGGAGCTCCCGGTTGCTCTTCACAAGCCACTCTGGAATCTGATCTGCACCAAGCCCAGCAGCCCTACACCACTAACACCTTCCAAAAAGGGGAGGATTTTTCTCCCCACCGGCGGGAACATCTCATTTTTAAGCATACCCTATGCAGCATATGGGACACTGGGCAGTATTTCAAGCTGGTCACTTTTGGGTTTCACTGGCCAACACTGCTCTACGCATGCGCCACGGAGCAGGCAGCTGAGCCCACTGCCTCCCGTGCTGCTGCTCAGCAAGCTCAAAACAAACCCATAGTTGCTCCTTGCAAGAACAAGTTCACCCAGCTCACGTCTGGATGCAGAGCATGGCGTGTTGCGCCCTGGTGGAACTCAATACAGAAGAGACCTGTGCAAACCTCTATCCCGAGGCAAGAGCCTCTTCTGAACTCTACCTTCACCATTACTCTCTCCAGAATCTCCTTCTCCAAAGCGCCAAGTTACTGAGCTGTTCTTTGCCACGGGCAGGAAAAGCTTCCCCCTGAAGCAAGAGATGGGCAGGAGATGCCGCTTCTTGAAGTGGCAGCAGGACTAGTGACCAACCCCTGCTCTCGAGGCTCTGAAAAGCTTCTCACCTCCTCCTGAAGATGTTCGAGACGAGGCTGCCACAACGATGGGTAAAGCCTGGTGTCTTTAGCAGACAGCTCTGCAACCTGGCTAAGCCTACAGAGGTACCACGAGCCTCATGGAGGGATCTTCTGGAAACATGATGACAGAGCTTCCATACAGGGCCCTTTTGCAGACCAAATGCCTTTATTATTGTGGAATGTGTCAAGCAACACAGGATGAAACATAAAGCACAAAAACTGAGAGGTTCCCATGATTTCTCCCTCCTGTCGGGACCCAGAAAGGGACTGGTACCACCAAAGGGCTGTACTTCACAATCAGGGCAAACCAAGAAGCTGTCTGGTTCTGAACATAACTCAAATTTAAGGGCTACTCACAACAGTATCCTGCAGGCTTCACTGTTAATTCCACCCATGGAGTCATAATAGGTGATGCTTTTTTTCCTGAAGTCTACAACCTACATAAAGAGAGACGTGTTAATAACGCAACAGGCAAGGGGAGCTCGGCTCATTGCCAGGACGCACGCCTTTCAGAGACTTGCTCCTGTTCAAAGTGAAGTTTATGCCACTTACAGCGATTCCCTTAGGGAGACAAAGGATTTTCAAGGCCTTCTCAGTCCCTCAGCACCCGAGGGACCTCTCCCCAACCACCCCCCTCGCTGCTGCACTACTTCAATCTCTAAATCAGGTTCTCCTCAGAACACCCCAGCAAAACACAAGAGCCCTGTTAGCCCTGTTGTTAAAGGCTCAGGCTGGCAGATAGAATTACAGAAAGGGGTTGCTCCACCTGCCTTAACACAGACAAGTGCTTCAAGAAATTCGTGTCCCCTCCGGGCTCTTCTTCGCAGCCCCCTGCCCTGTTTTCACATCACTGCCCACCAGTGTCTTTCAGAGCAGCTTAACATCCTCGTGAGGAGATGGGAGCTAACACGGCTGCTGCGAACGGAGAGGCCACGTGCAACTTGTTGCTGCGCAGGTGCCAGCAGAGGAGAGACATAACAAAACCGGGCCACGAGGTGGAGAGAGCTGGCTTTAATTTATCCATCTTTTAAATCTTTCCAAAACAATCCTGTGGCACCATCTCTAAAGAGGAGTTTGTGGGAGCGGGGAAACAAGATCTTTCTCTAGAGAATACACAAGCTTTAGGTGAACTTCTGGTTTTTCTTCTTTTTTTTTTTTTTTTTTTAAGGAGTCTTTTAAAGGCTAGAAAGACACACACACAAAAAAAGGTACTGCTCTCTTTGCTCATTCTAGAATTTGATTCTAGCTACAGACTTGAATTTCCTCCCCCTGCACAAATACCCAACAGCTGTTTCACTCAAGCACGACAAGATTTTAGGTTCAGGCACAGAGTTTATCATCCCCTCCAACTTCTTTCTACTGTGAATAACTTTAAGACACTCACTGCTAGGCACCAATGCACTCCCAGATGAATAGGCACCAAGAGGAGGTCCACAGAGAAGATATCCACTTTTTTAGTCCACCGTTTCACCGCTTGGTACCCCGCCGTTTTTAATTTGGTGAAGAAGAAGGTATTGAACGCATGAACTGTTGGCAATCCCTTCTCTTTGCTCCGCTCCATCAGCAAGTTCATGTAGAAATTTATTACCTGGGAAGAAAAAGTATCCACAGCACATTAGGTTGGTGACACCTCTGCAAAGAGCGCACTGCACATGCAGAAAGGCAGGCAAGAAGCTGCTTCTCGCTCCATCTGTCACTCTGAAGACCAGTGGCGGGGGGGATTTACAGTAGATAGCAGCCCTGAAAGCTCCACAAGTCCAAAACGACTTCGAAATACAGTTGTACACACTGAGGTTTTGAAACTTCTGCCCTTATCAGGTACAGGGGCAGTCCCACTCCTCATTTCTTTTTATTTGAAGTGCATATTCTGCCAAAGGGAGACAAACTGCTCCACAGCACAAAGAGGAGCACACTTGCCATCCTCAAATCACTCTGACATCCCTACCCAAGGAGGAGACAAACGTCTGCTCACCTTAACACGCTGCTCACTTTAACACACTTTGAGCTGCCCAAGAAGGAGGCCTCAAGGGCGCAAGGGGGACTCCTCACCTCATCGTTGAGCCAGTTCAGGTTATTGAGGGTCTGAATGTCTTTCCGAGTGATTGTTAACCGAAAAGCTTCGCTGAGGACCTCATCCTGGTTCCCACCTCGGAATACATTCTTTATTTCTTTTTCCATTTCCTACAATGAACAAACACCAAAGAAGCGAGAGCTCCTGACAGTCCCATAACAAAAGCTAGAATCAACCACAGATTTACTCTTTGCTCCTTGAAGGATACAGAGATTTCGAGGCATTAGCAGTGCACGCGACATGCGCTCCAGCTTTATTTTGCCTAAACTTCTCTGATAGACCTCAGGCTCTCATTCCAAGAGCCAGGAATTACTTGTCTGGTCCTCTGATCCCACCTGCTAAACAGCAGGCTCAAAAAGGCCACGCAACTCGTGCTGTCACTTGAGCTACAGCACTCTCTAGCTGCATAGTTAGACTCGTATCATGCACATAGTTAGACTCAGTATCAGTATTTGTCCACTAGATCCAAGTGGATTTACCTCAGTGATTTCAGGGAATTCCTCTTCACCATCAGCTGACTTAGCATCTTCTTTCTCTTCTGGGACCACAGTGACAGGAATCTCTTTCTCAAGGGGAACTCGAAGATTTAAATCCACCAGATCCTGCACTGAGTGCTCCTGTTCCTGCAGTCGCTGAGAGAGACACCTTCAGATTACAACATGTCCAAGAGAGCCGCATGTGTGGGGGCTTACGAGGCAGCTGCATGGAACCACTTGTTCCAGAAGATGTGGAAAAGGGCACGGAAGAGGGGCAGCATTTACTTTGGCAATAGCACCACTGAGAGCCCTGCCACAGACAAAGGGAAAACAAAGACCCTGGGGCATGAAGGAGCATATTTTTGTCATTGCTCTAGCTCCAAATCAGGTTTTGTTCTGTGATTCTCACTTGCCCACCCCATTTGTGGGAACTGTTCCCTCTTACCTGGCTTTGCAGCTGCAAGGCCAGCGCTTTCTGCTCTTCGATTTGACGCCACCTCTCCCGAGCTCTTGAATCATAGACGCTGGTCCTGAAAAACAAGGTTTATTAGAGCAAATCAAAACCTTTTTCTACATGTGCACACTCCACAGGGAAAAAAAAAACATCCACTAAAATGGTAAGAAGGGAGCTTGAGGATACTCCACCCGACACCCAAATCTGATACTCTGCATCAGTGCAATCTGCTTTCCAGTGGCTGTAGGGAATAAGGGACTTCCAACCAGGAATCAAAAGGTGCTGAGAATTTCTCATTGCCACAACTGCTGCTCAGCTCACACGTTAACTGGCACAGATCATGGAGATGCTCCTTCCAGCACAGGTCCAACAAATCCTTCCTTTCCCTGCTGTTCTCCCTATCTCCCACTGCAGCCCCACAGCTTCCTAGGGGAAGGGAGGGGCAATTTCAGTCCCGACAGATGCTGAAGGAGCAGGAAACGGGATTAACTGCAGAACTAGGGGTAGAGAAGACACTGGCCTACGTGAGAACTTAAGCCTAAGACTCCAAGGCTTCTAGAGACTAAGTCACTCACTT
The DNA here is from genome assembly GCA_013398315.1 of Nothoprocta pentlandii. Lineage (NCBI taxonomy): Eukaryota > Metazoa > Chordata > Aves > Tinamiformes > Tinamidae > Nothoprocta > Nothoprocta pentlandii. The sequence goes on along the minus strand of VZSG01001430.1, from coordinate 41,068 downwards.
TTATTTTACCTAGGGGAAAAATCCCTAAAAAAGAAAGGATACTTTTGTGAATGTAATTCCAGGGTTGAGAAAAGTCTATTTAAATGGTAAGCAAATGATAAAAGACAAAAAAAAAGTCAAATATCACCAACATGCACTTACAGTTCTTTGATCCACAGTTCTGCCTGGAAGAACGGGAGGCTAAAAAGGGACAGAAAAGACAAGTTTGAATGCTTTTCTTCACACTTAGAGTAGGTAATTGCCTGAAAACTGATTTATAAGCAGGAGCTAGACAACCCAAGTCCTGGACAGACGGTAAAAGCTTCAGGCAGATCTGTCAGTAATTCGCTAGCTCTCAAGAAAGGTTTGATGCGTCAAATTCAGACCAATAATGCATGAGCTTCTGTACGCTGCTACAGCAAACTGCTCTCTCCTCGTGAGGCACACAAAGAATCACTGGCCACCTTTTATTCCCAGTGAGATTCCCCCCAAAACTCCTATACATCCCAGCTTTATAGTCTCTTACCTTGGAGCTGGAGTTCTGGGATCCTTTACCTTGAGCAAAATGACAGAGTCTGACCCTAGAGAGGGCAAGATTAAAGAAAAATGTTACCCTCAGGATTACCACCAGCTTCCCGAACTGCTGTAAAACTTTCAGCGCAGCATGGGAAAAACAAGTGTTTGTTTTGGTTTGTTTTGGTACCTTCAGACTGTGTGTTAGATGCCGGTAGATTTTCCGGGTGATGTTGGGCTGGGGAGTTATTAGACTCGAAGATACTTGAGGGATAAGTAGACGCTGAGTAGAGCGATGGTTTAGGGGATAGCTGCTCCTGTGCTCGGAGAGTGCTGGCTGCTGAGCTGGCTGGTGCAATATTGTGAGCTTCAAACAGCTTTGAGTTCGGGGCGGGAGTTTCTTTCATGAAGGTTTTACTGGAATCGGAACATCTGGACCTAGGAACAAGGGAGAGGGAGTTTCCAACATAGCCCTGCAGTCCTGGCAGCTGGAGGGGTGTATTTTACATACGCACAGGCGGAAGGGGAGCAGTGAGGAGGGTTTGGCCGTGGAGAACTGTTTTCCTGTCACCATCTGAAGTAACTGCCTGTAGATCTCTCGCTCTTCCTCCCGAACAGTCTGCAGGGAAACAACCAGACACCTCTGGCCAACACGATTTTACACAAAGACACGACAAATACTAAGGTGCAGGAGCACCCAGGAATCCCACGGAGTTCAACAATCAGCTAAGATCAAACTAACTGCAGCCTGAGGTGTTGATACAGAGTAGGAGCCACTTTCTGCCTCATGTAAGGAGCAAACAAAGCCATTTAAGGCACTTTCACCTGCCTTGAGCTCTTCACGACGCTCAAGAGAGAGGACTTGGAAAGCAAAGCACCCGAATCAGCCCCCAGCCTTATTTTTACCTCTTCAGCCGTACTGACGGGCCGCCTCGGCGTTTTCTTGGGGCTAAGCAGACCACGACGGCACGGGCCGCTCCAGGAGGGGCTCTGCGCAGGTTTGATCGGGAACGCCGACGCATGGCAGTGGTGGTTGGACTTCCCTACAAAACTGTTGGATGCCCCACTGTGAAGACAGAAGCAAAAGGCTTCCTTCATTTCAGGCTTGTTGGATTGCAGAATTCTGCCCCTCTTGGCCCTCAAACATAGCCAAGGTCCAGGCCATCCAGCTTTGGTGAGAAACTAGCTTATTTTGTTAGCTTTTTAAGCTATTGCAAGGCTTAAATCTCTTGATTCAGCTTGATCGGCCAGTGTTCGTGACACCAGCGAGTGGGTGATGCTTGTGCGGCCGAAGAGGTGCCACCAGGTGGCACTGCGAGGCCGGGGAAGCAGAGCCGGGAAAGCAGCGGAGCCCTTCCCGCCAGATCCAACCGCTCTTCCCTGTCTCTGGATCCACGGTCTACAAAATGGCTGAACTTCACCTGGAGACACAGAGCACGAGCACGACATTCCTTGGGAAAAATAAAGGGACACTCTCCCTCACCTTGCTCCCATGGGGCAGGTTTACCCACTAGCCTGTTAAAAACACGCTGCTGGCTTTGGAATTTCTCCCACGGAAAGGAATTCCTCACGCTGTGAGCAACGAGCGCTGTATTTGTCACCATGCGCTCCCAGCCCAGCTCCAGCACAGGGCGTTATTTCTCTCCTGACTGCTGTCCCAACAGTCGCTGCCTCAGCACAAAGCCACGAGCGGGGCTGCTCGTCGCTCTCCTTGACCGTTGTGGCCACCGCTGTGAGGAGCTTCCCAAAGACGCTCCCAGCAGTGACGGGTCAGACCCTCCGGGCTGTTTCTGAGCTCAGTTGATCTGCAGAAAATGCAGCCCTCCCACTGAGGGCTCAGAAAAGAGCTTTTCATCGGCCATGTGGAGAACAAACCATCCTTTCCCATACAACACCACAGCGTTCTGCCTTCTCCTACTGCCTTCATCAAGGCAGCTGCAACAGGCAGTTTGAAAAGGGAGAGTGTTTTCAGAGGGACTCAAACCCAGCCTGTTTCACTATCAGTGTCCAGGCCAGGCAAGTTGCCCCTCACCATTTCTGCTCTTGGGAGCAACCCTGACAACCATTTTCAGCATCAAATTAATCTGCAGAGAGTTAAAAAGAAAAGAAAAAGCATCTCCAAACACCCCTGGGGTTGCCAAGAGAGGGTCCCTGGGGGAAGGCGGAGGCACCTGGGGATTTTGCGGGACTCCAGGTAGGAGCCTCGGCTCGCTCGAGGCTTCAGCGGCGCCGAACCCAGCGGGGGAACCAGCCCCCTCCACTGCCCGTTGGCGCCGGAGCCGAACGCCCGGGGCTCTCCGGAGGGCGGGAAGGGCTCAGGACAGGGAATTTCTGCCGGGGAGAAATAAAAACAGTCAAAGAGCAGCCCCAGCTTCCTCCCCACGATGCTGGAAGGAAAAACAAGAGGAAGTGTCTGTCTTACCTGGGTTGTAACTGAGGGCGCGCGACGCGCTCCCAGCAGGACAAGAGAAGCTGCCGATCTTGTTGGGTAAGAACTGGGCAGAGAGATGGAACAACAAATGAATTCCCGCTCTGCAGACCCAGCCGAGCCGCAAAGCAGCGCGGGGAGCGGCAGCAGCTCCGCTCCCTCCCTGGCTGAACAATTACCAAGCAGGCGCTAACGAGGGAGCACCAGTTACACACTGTTAGGACTCTGCTAGGAGGGAAAACCAGGAGGATGTGGGGAATTTGGGGAGGGTTTGGGGGAAATGGGCACTGGTAGGAGGGAGAACCAGGAGGATTTGGGGATTTGAGGAGGGTTTAGGGGAAGTAGGCACTGTTACGAAGGAAAAATGGGAGGATTTGGGGGATTTGGGTAGGGTTTGGGGAAAGCGGATGCTGCTTGGTGGGAGAACCAGGAGGATATGGGAAATTTGGGCAGGATTTGGGGAAGCAGACACTGTCAGGAAGGAAAACCAGGAGGATTCGGTAAGGGTTTGGGGGAAGTGGACACCGTTAGGAGGGAAAACCAGGGGGATTCAGACGCTGTCAGGAGGGAAAACCAGGAGGATTTGGGGGATTTGGGCAGGGTTTGGGGCAGCGGACGCCGTCAGGAGGGAAACCCAGGAGGATTCAGGGGATTTGGGCAGGGTTTGGGGCAGCGGACGCCGTCAGGAGGGAAACCCAGGAGGATTCAGGGGATTTGGGCAGGGTTTGGGGCAGCGGACGCTGTCAGGAAGGAAAACCAGGAGGATTTGGGCAGGGTTTGGGGCAGCGGACGCTGTCAGGA
>VZSG01001430.1:25537-36399 GCA_013398315.1 Nothoprocta pentlandii | reverse complement strand
ATGCGAGGCACCCTGTGGGGTCATTAATGTATGGGGAGCACCCTGTGGGGACGTTAATGTATGGGGAGCACCCTGTGGGGGCATTAACGTACGGGGAGCACCCTATGGGGGGCATTAATGTATGGGGGGCACCCTGTGGGGGGCAGCGTGGGGGGAACTCCCCCTATGAGGGAAGTCACTCGAGGGAGGGGGCACCGTATGGAGGGACCCATTCTATGGGGGGGCATCCTGTGCAGAGAGATGTTGTATGAGGGGGGGAACCTATGGGGGGACCCCACGGGGCAGCCCAAAGGGGGGGAGTCACCCCTATGGGGCACCCTGGGGGGCAGTGAATCTGGGGGGGGGACCCCATGGTGGGGAGGGGGCTCCCCTGGGGGGGCTGTCCCCCTATGGGGCCCATCCTGGGGGCAGTGTCATCCTACAGGGCACCGTCACCCCGTGTGGTGGGGGGTGCCACCGTACAGGTGTCACCCCACGCAGGGGACACCCTGTAGAGAGGGTGTCACCCCCAGAGCCCCGGCTGGGGGTCCCCTTACAGGTCACAAGTGGTTGTTTTAACATGGCCCCGTTACAGGCGGTCCTGTGACAGCCGCTCCCGTTACAGCCGATCCCATGACAGCCGCACGCGGCACAGCCCGTCCCCGGACAGGCGGTCCCTGCCCGGGCGGTCCCGGCACCGCCGATCCCTGCACCGCCGATCCTGTTACAGCCAGTCCCTGCACCGCCGATCCCGTTACAGATGGTTCCCGCACAGGCGATCCCGTTACAGCTGATCCCGTTACAGCCGTCCCCCGGCCATGGGGGCTTTCCCGGAGTTTTCCCTGGAGGCCTCCAAGCTCCTCTTGTCGGCCTCGCTCACCTTCGCCGCCGTCTTCCTCTTCCTCACCTTCTTCCCCTTCGCTCCGAAGGGTGCGGACCCGCCAGGCGAGTGCGGGGCCTGCACGGGAACCGGCAGGGAAATGGGACTGGAAACTGCAGGGAAAAGGGGCTGGAACTGGCAAGGAAATAGGGCTGGAACTGGCAAGGAAATAGGGCTGGAAATGGCAGGGAAGCGGGGCTGGAAACTGCGGGGAAATGGGGCAGGAACCGGTAAGGAAAAGGGTCTGGAAACTGCGGGGAAAAGGGACTAGAACCAGCAGGGAAATGGGACTGAAAACAGCAGGGAAATGGGGTGGAACTGGCAGGGAAATGGTACAAGAACCAGTAGGAAAATGGGACAAGAACCAGTGGGGAAATGGGACTGGAATGAGTGGGGAAATGGGTCTTCTCTCATGGGAAAGGAAAGGGAGTAAGGAAACAGGCAAGGAATGGGCAAAAAAGAGGAGAAATAAGCAAAAAGGAGGGAGCAAACACGGACATGGGAACAGAGGCTCCCGATGCCTCTATTTCCCAACACGTTCCCACCAAACGTGGCGCTTCTCCCCCTGCGGGGCGCGCAAACACCCGGCTGGCTCCCCAAAACCGGCCTGGCAGGATCCAGCCCCTCGGCCCAAGGGTGGCCGGGCTTGGGGACAAACAAGCGGATGTCCCCCCGCCCCGCCGGGGGTGTCACCAGCTGCCCGCGCCGCTGGCCCCGGCCCTCCCTCCCGCCGCCCAATTTGGCACCTCGTCCCCCCCCAGCCTTGAAAGGGCGCCGGGCGCGGGGCAGCGCGCAGAGCGAGCGCCGCGGCGCGCCGGACGCCTCCCGCTTTCCCCCCGCTCCTTCCCTTGATTTTGTGTGGTGTTTTTTTTTTTGCCTTTTCCAGCGCGGAAGATGGCACAGCCGTCCAAAACGCCCAGCAGTGCTGAGCGGCCAGGCGCCGGGAAGGCCATCGCGGTGCTCACATCCGGAGGGGATGCCCAGGGTAAGGCCGGATTCTCCAGGTTCTCCGCAAAAAAAAAACCCTGGGAAAAGGGGGAGTTCGCACCCCGGTCTCCTGCTGCGCGGCTGCCTTGGGGGTTCACGGCTTGAGTGGATTTTCGGGAATCCAGGGGGGTTTAGGCGTTTCTTTGGGATAATCGGCAGGCGGGAGCGTTACTCTGTGTGCTGGGGAAGCAGTGGATCAGCAGCCGGAGCCTCGCATTCCTGCAGCCAGGAATAAACTGTTTCCAAAGCATGGGAAACACCCGAAAAAGGGGCCTGGAAAGGTGGGATTACGGGCAGGCAAGGGCAGTGTGGGCAGGTGAGGGGAACGTCCCCCCTATCCAAGGTCGGGAAGGAGCCCTGCCTTTGTTTCCCTGTTTTTTTTTTCTTTTTTTCCTAAGGGTGAGGAAAAAATACTGGGAGATGCAAGGCGGGGAGGTCTGAACAAGGCAAAAACCACCTGGCCCCGCTTATCTGAGCCGGGACAGGAGCGAATGCCGCAAGGGAGCGTTTCCAGAGGGAACGTTGGGGTTTCCTTCGCTGGGAGCTCCGCACGGAGCCCTCGGGGTCTCTTGGCTTCGTCAGCAGCGCCTCGGTGACAGCGCTGGGCTGGCGTGACACGAGTTGTGTCGGTCGCCGGCCGCGGAGGCGTCACATGAGCGCGAGCGGCTCCGGTTACCGGCCGAGCTAAATGTCAGCGGCGCAAAAATAACTCGGAGCCGGCAAAGCCGGAGCCCACGCGCTGCCGATGGCGCCGCTCCCTCGGAGCCGGCATCCCGCCGCGGCTCCCCCTTGGGCACTGATGTGGCGGGAGATGGGGACGCTCTGGGAAAACGCCGCCGGGCTCTGCACCTTTCCCTTCTGTGTCTTTCCATTCTGCTCTTTCCCGCTGACGCTCGGCTTTCCCGGCAGGAATGAACGCGGCCGTGCGCGCCGTCGTGCGCGTCGGCATCTCCCTGGGCACCAAGGTCTACTTCGTGCATGAGGTGGGCACCGCAGCGGAGCACGGGCCGCTCCTGGAAGCGGGATGCACAGGGAAGCCTCAACCTCCGGCTTTGTCCCTAGGGCTACCAAGGGCTGGTGGATGGAGGGGAGAACATCAAGGAGGCCTCGTGGGAGTGCGTGTCCATGATGCTGCAGCTGGTGAGCCCGGGCGGCCGGTGCCGCGAGGCTGGCGGCAGCGAGAAGGTCACGGCGCTGCCGGGGAGGGCGGCGCGGCGGCGCCCTGACCTTTTCCTTGGCGCGTAACCGGACGCTGCGGGGCCGGGGTCAGAGCGAAGGTCCGAACCCCAAAATAACGCGAAATCGGAGCTGGCGGCTCCGGTTTCATAAACAACCCCCAGCTGGAGCCGTGTGGCCACCGAGGGGGACACAGGCACCCACAGGAACCCCAAGCACCCCAAACACCCAAGCCCCCAACCCCAGCACCAGGGTGCACACTGCAGAAAGGAGTGCTCCAGGAGAGACATCCCGCGGGAATAAAAGGGCGGGGAGGGATCCAGGGTGATGGGGACCCACCTTTTCGCCCTCACAGGGTGGCACGGTCATCGGCAGCGCCCGCTGCCAGGACTTCCGCACGCGCGAGGGCCGCCTGAAGGCCGCCCGCAACCTGGTGAAACGCGGCATCACCAACCTGTGCGTCATCGGCGGCGACGGCAGCCTCACCGGGGCCGACACCTTCCGGGCCGAGTGGAGCAGCCTCCTGGCCGAGCTGCTCAAGACGGGTAGGGTGCCGGGCAAAAATGCCCGCAAAGGGCCGTATTCCTGGGTCTTTTTCCCCTCTGCGGGTTGGTTTTGGGCGCCGCTGAGATTCCCGCTGCTCTGCAGCCATCTCCCCTCAGCAAACGCAGCCAGGGCGATGGCAGCGGGTGGCATCACACATCGCGTCCCTCTGTGCCCTGTCCCTGCCCGGCAAAGCTGCAGCCCCCTCTCCCGCCCCCTCCTCGCAGGGGGGATCACGGCGGAGGAGGCCAAGAGCTCCAGCCACCTCAACATCGTGGGCATGGTGGGTTCCATCGACAACGACTTCTGCGGCACCGACATGACCATCGGCACTGACTCGGCGCTGCACCGCATCATGGAGATCGTGGACGCCATCACCACCACCGCGCAGAGGTACCGGTGCCCGCGGCGGGCCCTGGCATCCGGGCCGGCTCCCCGCCGGGACTGACGCTCCGCCATGTCCCCCGCAGCCACCAGAGGACATTCGTGCTGGAGGTCATGGGCCGTCACTGTGGGTAAGGCTGGGGGGGCCGCTCGGACGCTGCCGCCGAAAGGATGGATTTGGGGGAAACGGCCCCAAAAGGCCCCGCCTGTGCCCGCAGCTACCTGGCTCTCGTCACCTCCCTGGCCTGCGGCGCCGACTGGGTCTTCATCCCCGAATCTCCTCCCGAGGACGACTGGGAGGATCATCTGTGCCGGCGGCTCACGGAGGTAACAAACGGGTGCCCATCGGCGAGGAGGGCCCCGGGGGATGCTCCAGTCTGCCAGGGTGACCCCCTTCCCATGGTGCCAACCCTCCACCCCAGACCAGGCTCGGGGGCTCCAGGCTCAACATCATCATCGTGGCTGAAGGTGCCATCGACCGCCACGGCAAAGCCATCACCGCCGACGACATCAAGAACGTAAGAGGGATGAGGGGGACCCGGGGAGCCCCATCCTCCCACCCGGGGAGGGTCCCTGCTCTGCCACGGGACTGTCCCCAATGGCGCTAAACGTCTCGTCACGTCCTGCAGCTCGTGGTGAAGCGCCTGGGCTACGACACGCGGGTCACCATCCTGGGCCACGTGCAGCGCGGCGGGACGCCCTCCGCCTTTGACCGCATCCTGGTAGGAGCCCCCCTCGCCGCCGGCTCCCGCCGCGGCCTGCCCGTGCGGCACCTCGGGCCGAGCGGTGACGGCCCCGGCGTGTCCCCGCGTGCCAGGGGAGCCGCATGGGCGTCGAGGCCGTCATGGCGCTGCTGGAGGGGACACCGGACACGCCGGCCTGCGTCGTGAGCCTCTCAGGGAACCAGGCCGTGCGCCTGCCCCTCATGGAGTGCGTGCAGGTGGTGAGTACAGCGACAGGCACCGGGCGCCGTCCCACGGCGCCCAACGCTCCCGCGCAAACGGCTCCTGAACCGGCCCTGCCCTCCCGCAGACCAAAGATGTGACAACAGCCATGAACGAGGGCCGCTTCGACGACGCCCTCAAGCTGCGGGGACGGTGAGCGCCCGCGCCGGCCAGCCGCGGTGACGAGCGCCGCCCACGCCGGGCCCCCCTCACTCCCATCCCATCCCGCAGGAGTTTCCAGAACAACTGGAACGTGTACAAGCTGCTGGCCCACATCCGCCCGCCGCCCACCAAGGTAGAGCCGGGCACGGGCTGGGGCCGGCACGCGGTGCTGCCGCCGCCGGTCCCTGTCCCCAAGGCGCCGTTTGTCCCCTCAGAGCGGCTACACGCTGGCCGTGATGAACGTGGGCGCGCCAGCCGCCGGCATGAACGCGGCCGTGCGCTCCACCGTCAGGATCGGCCTCATCCACGGCCACCGCATGCTGGCGGTGCACGACGGCTTCGAGGGGTTCGCTTTGGGCATGGTACCTTCCTTGGCGAGGTTCCCCTTATCCATACGGATCTCGCTCCACTTGGGAATTTATCTGGCCCGCTCCGGCCTCGCGGGTGCTGGGGCGGCGCTGCTGGCCATCCAACCACTGCGTTTCTGCTTCCTCCCAGGTGGAAGAGATTGGCTGGGACAAAGTGGGCGGTTGGACCGGCCTCGGTGGCTCCAAACTGGGGACAAAGAGGTAAAATCGCCCGCGTAGTTGGAAACACCCCGTGCCGGGCCGGTGCTTTTAGCCGTGTCCCAATCCAGGGGAAAAAGGGGCACCGGGGCCTGGGCCGTGCTCCAAAACTCCTGCTGCTCCCACCAGGACTTTGCCCAAGAAATACTTTGAGGAAATCAGCGCAGCCATCAACAACTTCGGCATCCACGGGCTCATCATTATCGGCGGCTTTGAGGTGAGCACGGGGCAGGCGGCGCCGCTGCCACAGGGGCGGCACCGGGACCTGGTGTCACCATCCTCCCTGTCACCATCCCCGCTGCAGGCCTTCATGGGCAGCCTGGAGCTCTTGGAGGGTCGCGCCAAGTACGAGGAGCTCTGCATCCCGCTCTGCGTCATCCCCGCCACCGTCTCCAACAACGTGCCCGGCTCCGACTTCAGCATCGGTGCCGACACCGCCCTCAACACCATCACCACGGTGGGTGCCCCGCGAGCCGCCCCCGTTGTCCTCCTGTCACTGAAGTGCCCCTGAGCTTGTCCCTCCTTGTCCCCAGACCTGTGACCGCATCAAGCAGTCGGCGGCCGGGACCAAGCGCCGCGTCTTCATCATCGAGACCATGGGTGGCTACTGCGGCTACCTGGCCACCATGGCAGGGCTGGCGGGTGGCGCCGACGCCGCCTACATCTTCGAGGAGCATTTCAGCATCCGTGACCTGCAGGTGGGGAGGCAGAGGGCCAAGCGACCCTTGGGAGGCCCCGTGCATCCCCGCTGCTTTTCCAAGGAGAGGCCCTGACCTCCCTGTCGCCTCCGCCGGCAGATGAACGTGGAGCATTTGACGCAGAAGATGAAGACGACGGTGAAGAGAGGCCTGGTGCTGAGGTGAGGGCAGCTCGGGGCCGTGGGGAGGCCGGGCCTCTGCGGCGCCGCGCGAGCCGAGTCTGAGCACGCTGCCCCCGCAGGAACGAGCACTGCAACGAGAACTACACCACCGACTTCATCTACAACCTCTACTCCGAGGAGGGCAAGGGCATCTTTGACTGCAGGAAGAACGTGCTGGGCCACATGCAGCAGGTGGGGACCTGCGGTGGCGCCGAGGCCCCCGCGGCGGCTCTGGCACGGAGCCCGCGGCTCCCTCCACGCGCCCGCTGCTTTTCCCCGCGCAGGGCGGCACGCCGACCCCCTTCGACAGGAACTTCGGCACCAAAATGGGCGCCAAGTCCGTGGCCTGGATCACCGGGAAGATCAAGGAGTGCTCCAGGCACGGTAGGTCCCGCAGCAGGAGACACAAAACATCCCGTCCGGCACTGGCGCTTCTGCGGGAAGGGAGCGCTGAGCGCCGACCGCCTCCCCTCGCAGGTCGCATCTTCGCCAACACGGCCGACTCGGCCTGCCTGCTGGGCATGCGCAAGCGCAGCCTCGTCTTCCAGCCCCTCACCGAGCTCAAGGAGCAGACGGATTTTGTGTAGGTGCCGCGGGCCCCTTGGGACGGGGCGCGGAGCAGGGCTGGGAACCCGCACGGCTGGTGCCCAGATGGGGGTTTTCCCGAGGGTGGGAAGCGTCGGAGCCCCCGTCCCGGCTGGCACGGGGTCCTCAGTGCCACCCCTCCTCCAGGCACCGCATCCCTAAGGAGCAGTGGTGGCTGAAGCTGCGGCCCATCCTGAAGATCCTGGCCAAGTACAGCATCGAGCTGGACACGTCGGAGAAAGCCCACCTGGAGCACGTGACGCGCAAGAGGGTCTCACTGGAGTCCCACATCTAACGAGACCCCCGGCTGCCCCCGACCCCTCCGCTCCGGGAGCCTCCGAAGAAAACGCTCCCGGTTGCGGCTCCCCTGCCAGTGCCAGGGCACGTTCCCGACGCCGCCGCTCCCCTCGGGGGCTTTTGCAAGGCCCGCGGATAGTTGCGTGATGGGGGAGCTTGACGGAAACGTGTCTCCCAAGCAGCTCGTTGTAGGGCAGCACGTGGCGCGGAGCTGAGAGCAAGCAGTCTGGGTAGAGTTGCTAGGAGGTCTCCTTGGCTTAAAGGCATAAATAAGATGCTTCAATAAATTGGCACCACTCAGCCGTGGTTGCAACACCAACAGTGCTCAAACGTCTCATATTCGCCCACCAGCGGATGATGGTTGTGTTTGACAGGAACCCAGTGCATGTTTCTCAGCACGGAGAGGAAAAATCTTGTTTCCTCCCCCAGATTTCTCCCATAAAACAACTCAGATCCCCCCCCTCTGCCCCCAGCAGGGCAGCGCTGACAGGGGATGAAGCTTTGCAGGGCCTTGGGGCATCCCAAAGGCATCGAAACCAGACAGGTGCCACCAGGGTGGCTCTTTTCACAGCACACAGGGACAGGTCTCCCCCCAGGGACGTCACACGAGGCGAGGACAAGGCTGCCAAGGTGGCCAGGGAGCAGCCAGGGCTGGCAGATCAAAGCAGGGAGAAGGACGGGGCAGAGAGAGCGGGATTAGAGGCAAAACTCACGCGAAAGGCAGAGCCAGCCAGAGCAGGACCCTGCGCCCGGCTCGCGGGAGGCCTTTTATTTCCGTGAACGTGGGACGCAGACACGCGAGATGCCACGGCGGCTCCGCGGGCGCTTCCGCACGGCCTCCCGGTCCTTCTTTCGGAGCCTCCGCCCTCGCCAGCTGCTGGGAATGTTCCCTTCGGGCGCGGGACCTGCTGAGTGGAGGGAGGGAGGGCGCTTCCTGCGGCATTCCCGCTCAGCTTCCCTGCAGACGGGCTGCTGTTGCACGATTCCTTCCAAAATACACGTGGATACATAAATAAAAACAAGACGGGCAGTGGACGGTGCAAATCCGAAGGGGCAAGTGGAGGAAGGAGTCAGCAGCCATGGCGCCTCGCTCCGAGCGTGTGTCCCTGCTCGACCAACTCGCACCTTTATCCCGACGCTTCCCTCGGCGGCCCCGGGGACCATGCTTGGTTTGCCGAGCCCTCTGTTCCCCACTTTTCCCCTTGAAAAAGCCGGGAAAGTCTTAAAAACTAGAGGGAAGAGGAGGAAAGACCTTCCCACATGTTGCAAGGAAGCCGGGGCTTGTGGCGCTCCGTTCGTGTGGAGCCGATACGTGGACTCGGGATGTGCTTTTCCCTGCGCTTCCCGCCAACAGGTCACTGCAGAACCTCCTCCCAGCCTCTTGCCTGGAGCAAAGAAGGATCCGGGATCCGATATGGGCGGGTTGTCTGGGGAGGATGCAGCTCAAAGCAAAGGGAGAGAGCTCGGGAGCAGCCAAGCACCGGAGCGTCGCGCTCCCCCGCCCCGGATCCGAGCAGGAGGAATCCCAGGCGGGCGAGTGGCCCAGGAGGGGACGCAGCCTCTGCGAGGCCCAATCCAAGCGGATCCTCGGGTTGCTCTCGGCACCCCGCACGCAGCGGGGCGGAAGCGGGTCGTAAGCCAAGCACGGAACAACAACGAGGCGGCACCCGGAGCCTCCGCTGTCGCTTAGCTGAGGAGCAGCACGTATTCCTGCAGGGAGGCGGGCAGCGGCAGCGCCTTGACGGCCTCGGGCAGGAAGCGCACGCCCAGGCTGCGGCGCACGGCGCAGCGCGACAGCGTCTTCAGCGTGCCCGGCGCGGAGCACAGCAGCGTGAGCTTCTCGCAGAGCTGCTGGTCCCGCGTCACCTCGCGGGGCAGGCGGCCGTTCCTGCGCAGCTCCACGTGCCCGGCGGCCCGGTGCAGCAGGTCGAAGCAGGAATCCTCACGCTCCGTGCCCAGGCCCCGGCCGAGCAGCGCCACGAGGCGCGAGATGGGCGTCTGCCCTTTGAGGTTGACCACGCGCACCTCGGCGCCGAAGTCGAGCAGGACGCTCACGCTCTCCAGGTTGCCCTTCATGGCGGCCCAGCTGAGCGGCGTGTCGTCGTTGTAGTCGCGCGCGTCGACCCGCGCGCCGCTCTCCAGCAGCGCCCGCGCGCACTCCGCGTTGTTCTTGAAGGCGGCCCAGTGCAGCGGCGTGTCCTTGTTGCCGTCCAGCGCGTTGGGGTCGGCGCCGTATTCCAGCAGGATCTCCACGCACGTCTCGTCCTTCTCCGCCGCATAGTGCAGCGCGGTCCGGTTGTAGCCGTCCAGGGCGTTCACCTGCAGCGAGGAGGCAGGATGAGAGCGAAGCCGCTGCCGATGGCCCTTCCCAGATGTTCCCAGCACGGGCGGCAGGGAAAGCGTCGCCAGCCCCATGCAACCCCCTACATCCCCAGTCCCAGCTCATCTCCAACGCAGAACGGGAAAGCGAGGCACGAGGGCTGTACCATGTGCCTGCTGCTAAGGGGAAGTGCCCCAAATCAGGCAGGAAACGTACAGCTTTTTAATTCTTCCCTTTAGGCTTTTGCCACAAAACCGCCTCCCAGCCCTGGGGACCTCGAACCCGAACACGTAAACGACCACGGCACTCCAGCAGGGAAGGGGCTGTTACCTCGGCTCCCTTCTGCAGCAGCAGCTCCACACAGTCGGCGTCAGCCACCATACAGGCGCAGTGCAGCGGTTTCAGCGTGCCGTGCATGCAGTTCACATCTGCTCCCTGCACGGAGACAGGAACCCAGCGGCGGAGCTGAGCAAATCCGCCCGTTCCCGGCCCCTTCCCCTGCAGCCATCCTGCTGCTTTGAGCCCCAGGGCCTCGGGCTCCGATGGGAAGCGGGTGGGCGCCGGCGCCGCGCGGATGCCCCCCAGGTGCTCGTGGCCACAACGGGCTCAGAGCCAGGCCGATGTCCCCACAAAGCAGAACCGGCTACGGCTGCTCCTTCCCTGCTGGCCTAGAGCTAAAAATGCCTTGATTTAATTAAACCTCCCCCCAAAAAATTCCACTGCCTGCAGGCAGGGGCAAAGAGACAGCTCCATCTCCGATCCATAGGATCATCTATGGATAAAGCTGATCCGAAATAGCTCAGCAGCTGCCTGGATCAGTCAGGATTAAGCAGGACTCTCCGACTGAAATCCTGAAGGACAAGGGGCTCCCAGGCCCCCTCCCTCAGGCAAATCACACTGCAACCTCAAACAACCGTTGAGCCGCGGGTGTTTAGCACAAGCGGCGGCCCCGGCTCCGAGGGGAGAGACGGGAGCAGGAGGTGGAAAGCAGAGGGGCCTCCGTGCGGGGAGGCGGGCAGCACCGCGGGGGCGCGGGGAGCAGGGCTCCCGCCTCACCCGGCCGATGAGGTCCTCGACGTTGTCGTGCGGGAAGGAGCGGATGGCGGCGATGGTGCGGATGAGGCGCTCGGACAGCGAGTACTTGCTCTGCACGCTCTGCATGACGTACCACATGGCGCGG
>VZSG01001430.1:5546-17366 GCA_013398315.1 Nothoprocta pentlandii | reverse complement strand
TCGTCTCTGTGGTACGGCGCGCCGCTCCCCCCTGCCGCGGCCGCTCGTCTCTGTGGTACGGCGCGCCGCTCCCCACCCCCGCGGCCGCTCGTCTCGGTGGTTTCAGCCCCGCGCCCCCCCTGGCGGCCGGCGGCGGCGCAGCAGCGCGCAGCGGCATCACCTGCTCTTAGCAGATACACAGAACACACGCAATAGGTAAAATATATAAATACATCAAATATACGTGTGCCTACCAGCTCCATATACACACAGCAAATAACAACCTGCAAGCACGTGCCAGTGCACGGCTCCAGAGCGAGGTGCAAGGGCTGCCAACGGCACCAGAGCCAGGCAGCTTGTGTTGCAGCACCTCAAGCTGCAGGTTGTTTTGCTCCTGCGCTCCCCTAACGACGTGGGAAAAAGCAAGGTTTATCAGCAGTGCGGGGGCCGCAGACTGGCCCTGAGGCCGCCAAGGTTTGTAAAAGATTCAAGGAAGGAGGTTGAGGGAAGTGCTGACTTGAACTCGGCGGCAGCCCTTATCGTTGCTGCTCTAACCTTGAGCTGGACGGTGGTGACAGCAGCAGGGGCCAGCTGCCCTCGGCCTGGGAACAGGCGCTGGGGGTAGTTTCACACGCTGCCTGGCGTCCTCGCCTGGCTCCAGCCCTGCACCAAGACTGGTGGCAGCGGGACACAGGTACACAGAGCTTGTCACTACCCTTCTTGTGCCAGGTGTCCCCAGCCCCGTCCCAACAAGCACACCAGGACTCAGGCTAAAAGTCCCAACTTTATTGTTTCCGCAGAGGCGGAGACTGTTTCATAAAACCATGTCAAAGAACAAGCAAAAACCCCAGACTGGAGCCACACGGGTGCAAAGGGAAGCTGGCGGCAGCCCCAGGAGGCCGAGGGAGGGCGGAAGCCCTCAGGGAGCGGGGCTGGAGGAGACGGGGGCCGCGCCGAGCCCCGGCTGCAGCCCCACGGGCAGCCCGTAGACAACAGGGGCGGCCCCGATGAGCGACTTGAGCTTGGGTGCCAGCCGGGCCTGGGCGACGTAGCGCAGGAGCGGGGCGCCCGCGCCCGCCCGCAGCCAGCCCTGCAGCAGAGCCTCGGCGTAGCGGTCGATGTCCCGGTCTGTCACATCCCACAGATTGCCCAGGACCAGGGGGCTGCACGGAGCAAGGCCGCAGGTGCATTAGAGCAGGGGAAAAGGAGGGTTTTAGGTATTTTTCCCCAAAGTCTCCCGCTTGCGTCACTCACCAGCCGGCCATGAGGTACTTGAGGACGATGCCGGAGCCCTCGAGGGTGCCGCGCACGGCGAGCGCGGCGCTGCTGCAGCCGAAGAGCAGGGCCACGGCGCTGCACTCCAGCCTGGCAAGCGACTGCCCATCCAGGAAGCGGGCGCCGGCTCCGTGCCCGGCGTAGCTGGAGGGAGACGATGCGGATCAGTGTGTGGGAGAGGCCCCCGAGCATGCCGGAGAGCCCCGAACGCCGCTTACATGTACAGGTCGTGCTCCGAGAGCGCTGCCTGCATCTGCTCCTGCCTAGGGATGGCTCCTGTCACGCCCTTCCAGCCGGGCTCACTGTGGGAGAGGGTGGCACGGAGCATGGAGGGCCCCGATGCTGAGGCTGCCCAGGCTGTGGGTGCTGGGCACAGCGCCGCGCTCACCTCTCAAACCAGCCCCGGAATCGCTCCTCGGTGCCCGGGAGGTTGTTGTGCGGGTTGAGGATGTAGAAGGTGCTCGCGGGGTTCACGCCGCGGCTCAGCACCGAGCCCGCCCGCTGCTGCGGTGGGCACACGGGCCGGGTCAGCACCAGCCCCCGCGAGCTCCCGGCCCACACAGCCCAGGGCTCTCACCTCACGCGCCAGGGAATAGCTGAGCAGGAAGCGCAGGGACGGCAGCCGGGTCACGCTCACGTCCCTCAGGAACGCCATGCTCTCCCAGGGCAGCCGCTGCAGGTGCTGGGAGCGAGAGGGAGACATGAGCAAGGGGCAGACCCAAGCCGGGCAGGCGAGAAGCAGGAGCTGCTGCCATTCACCTTATCCAGCACCAGGATGAGGGAGCCCCCGGCCTGCCGGGCTCGGCCTTCCCGCTTCTCCAGGGCTTCCTGCAGAAGGATCTGGGCTGCGTAGGGCTGAGCGGGGCAGAACCCAGAGGCCAAGGACTGCACATCCTGAGGCGTGAGGAGGGCAGAGGCCTTGAGCACAACCTGTGAGGAGAGGGGAGCGTTGAGCACCATTCTGGAGCCCTGCGATCCCGAGCCAAGGCCAACGGGATGTCCCAGGACGCACCGTGAGCAGCGCCGCGTCCACGCGCGCCCCGCCGCACTGCCGGAGACGGGCGCACAGGCCGGACGCCTCCTCGGCCAGGCTGGGCTCGGGGCTGCCCGGGTACAGGGCTCCCTTCCAGCAGCCCAGCACCCCCGTCTCCAGGGTCCCGATGAGGCTCTGCGAGAGAATGGAGTCACTGGGGACGGCTGTGCCAGGTGCCACCAGGCCTGTCAGGGCACGAGAAGCTTCTCTCCAACCTTCATTCTCTGGTCCAGCTTCAAGCGGCACTGCCACCACTCCATGTGGTCCGTGCAGTTGATGGATTCCTTCTGCTCCCTCTGGATGGCATCGAACTCCCGCAGCATCGAGCTCAGCGGGGCCTGGAAGAGAGAGAGGAGATGGGAGCCCAAAGCCCAGCACTTGGGCTCATCCCCGCTGCCACCCCTGCCCTCACCGTGGAGCACCCGGTGGGGATGCGGATGGTGATGGGAGCGCTGCCCTTCTCCAGCCTTGTCAGCAGCAGCGTGTCCCCTGCCAAGGCTGGCTGGAGGCTCACGAGGGTCATCAGGCACACAGTTACCCCTGGCAATGACACTCGAGGCTTAACACCAGCCGGGGGACAGGCTCCAGGCCATGCAACCCTCTGGAGCTCGAGGAGCAACCCTTACCGCTGGGAATCTGCTCCAGCTGCTCCCGGAACCTCGCCTGGTCCTGAGGCCCCAGCTCCGAGGAGCTGAACGCAAAGAGGTCCTGGAGCTGGGCGAGGTGGCAGCGGGGCCGGCTGCACGGAGTGGCGCTCTCCTCCTGCAGCGACAGCCCTCGCAGCTGCTCCGTCACGCCGAGCGACGACTTCTTGGCTTTGCTGGAGAAGGAAGCGAGAAAAACCCACCGCCAGCTGCACTTTGCTGGGTCTGAGACCCCTCCAGCTCAGGAGCGCTCTAAGGCTCTGGCAGGGGAGACAGAAAGGATTTGGCTCTGCTGGAGCCTCCAAGGACTTGCTGACACTTACTGGAGGCTCCTGTGGAGGGAGCTGAGCAGCTGGTGGCGCAGGGTGACCGAGAGGGCCTCGCACACCAGGTACGCGGTGCCCACAGGGTCCTGCTCGCCCCGCGCCAGCGCCAGCAGCTGGCAGAGCCGGCTGTAGAGAGCGCTGGGGGGGCAGTGGCTGATGCAGTTGAAAGCAGCTTTGAGGAGCTTGCAGGCTGCATCCAGGGAAGCGGCATCTGCAAAAGCGTAAGAAAAACCCCATCCCAAGTGGGGTCAGTCCCTGCTGGCAGCATCTGGGCCCATTGCTGAGCTGGGAGCAGCGGGAAGCCCCGAGGGGACTTGGAGAAAGGCTCAGAACAGCTTTCCAGAGCTCACCGTCGGCAGGCAGGCCATTGGAGAGCACCCCGAGGTGCAGGGGGTCCCGGTCATGCAGTGCCACCACAGAGATGTTGTCCCTGTTGGCTTCTTGACGCAGGACCTCACACACCCCATCTGCACCCTCCTTCCATCTCCCGCCTGCAGGGAGAGAGGGAAGGTCTTGCAGCTTGGGACAGATTGGGTCTTGGACAGTGTCACCTCCAGACAGCTGCTAGGGGAGCTGCCTTCCTCCCCCAGGCACCCCCCTCACCTGACACTCCCTCCTCTTCCTCATGGGCCCGCAAAACCTCCAGGCAGATCTCAACCTTCTCCTCCAGCTTCTCCTCTTCCTCGATGGTCCTCATGAGCTCTCGCTTCTCTTCCACCCTCCGTCTGGGAGCCCTGCGAGTTGCCTGCTCCCTTTTCCCCTCTGTGCTATCAGACCTGCGGGAGCTCGTCCGCGTCGTCCAGGATCCTGTCGCGATGGTGACTGCGGATTTGGGGCCCGGGACTCTCCTGGAACGGCCTGTGGGCTCCGAAGCCTTGTGGCTGGAGGCCAGAACTTTGCCAGCTGCTGCAGTCGCCTTCGGTTTGGGATCCTCCACGTCGCTGTCGTCACTGAACATCACCTAGAGCAGAGGGATGCGGAGGTGTCGGTGCCGCGACCCTGCTCCCCGGCACCTTCTCAGTGCCCCATCCAGCTCTGCAAGGTGACAGCCCCAAGATGTCCATGGCCAAGCGCAGCCTGGTCACCTGCTGTGCTAAGGGGCACAGGATAAGGAACCACCTCCCGGCCCCAAGCCATCCTCAAGCCCTGTCCCTCCTTGCTCACCTTCAGGCGGGACTTGGCTCTGCCCTTGGCTCTGGGGGCTTTCAGGAGCTGGGACTTGTCGGGTGCAGGGGAGGAGTCGATGAACACCCTGAAGGGAGCCCTGGGGGCCGCAGCCTTGGCAGGGGGACAGGGCTTCTGGTGCGGGGTGTGGGGCAGCATCACTGGCCGAATAACGATGGGGGGCACCTCCCCGTCCAGGTCGCCCACAGCAAAGACATCATCCAAGTCCATTGCAGCCAGGGCCTTCACTCTCTGGCTCTTCTTCACCTTGGGCTTGGGCCTGGCGACTGTCACTGTCCCCTTCCTGCTTTTGCTCCTCTGTGGTAGAGCCTTTTCCATGTGGAGGGCCTTGAGGGCAGCTGATCCTTTGGCCTCCACAGGGGTCAGCGGGGGCTGCCAGGCCCAAGCGCTGGAGAAGACGCCGGTCACGGAGCCCTTGCGATGGGGGATCTGAGTGCAGATGGTGGCGGTGGCCTTGGCAAGGAGCAGGGTGGCCCTGCAGATCTCCAGGCTGGGCAAGTGAGGCCGCCGGGACTGCAGGAAGGTCAGACCAGCCTCCACGGCCTCCTGCAGCTTCTCCTCAGCCTGGCAGCTCGCCAGGCTTTGGGAGGCCAGCGTGGCATAAACAGTGGCTATCAGATCATCCAGGAGCTCCAAGGCAGGCAGGGCCTGGCCGTCCAGCGGCGCGGGGCCACCCCGCAGCTTGTCCCGCAGCACGGTGATGAAGCGGGCGGCCACGGCCCGGCAGCGCCGCAGCGTGGCCTCGAGCAACCCGAGCCCCTCGGCCTCCCCGGCCCCTGCCAGCTCGAGCTGGGCGCAGCAAAGCAGCCAGCGCAGGCAGAGCGCCGAGAGGGTCACGTCAGAGCACAGCGAGCAGGAGCACGCCGAGGGGTGGCCGAGGAAGCCCAGGTGCCTCTTCTGCTTGGGCTTCAGCTCCGGAGAGGTGGTAAGAGCAGCGGCCTCGCCTGGCCCGCTCACCGTGGCCACAAACTCGAGCGTAGGGCCCTTCAGAAAGGCGGCCTCTTCCGCAGGAGCCTCCGAGCTGGGAGGCCGTCGCCCGCTGCCTTCCAGCTCGCCCTTGCACAGTAAGATCTTCCTTCGCCTGTGCTGCTTCTTGCTGCCTTCGAACTCTGCAGGGCACAGGGAGAGGCGAGTTAGTCCAACATCCTTCCCCCGCGTTCCTAACCCACACCAGTGGCTCCCACCGTGGTGCCTTTCCTGGGAGCGCTGCCCTCCTGCCCAGAGACGGGATGAGGGGCAGCTAAGCCGGAATATTCCAGCGCTCCCCATTTTTCTACCCAGCCTTTTGCTCCCCAGTTGAGCCCAGCTGCACCTTTACAACCTGGCGAGTCGCGTTTCAGCCCGATTCTCCCGCGGTTTGTGCCCAACACCAAGCCTGCTTCCATGCCTGGACAAGGGGAGCCAGGAGGGACTCACCGGTGCTGGACTCCAGGAGGAACTGGGCCTGCCGGAGGTCGCAGCGACTCAGCTCCAGCTCGCTGTGCTGCAGCTCCAGCTGCGCCTTCAGCACGAGGAAGGCCACACACCTGGGGGGGACACAGCACTAAGAGCCCCCCAGCCACATCCCCATGCAGACAGCAAGGAACAAGCTTGTGTTTAAGCTAAACGCACAGAAAACACATCCCGGGATGGCCTAAAAGCAGCTGTTTGTGCTCAAAAAAGCCCCAAAGCAGCCAATGCTCCCAGAGGTGCCCTGGGCTTGGGGACACCGCAACGGTCACTCACCACCGAGCCACGTGCAGCTTCATGGCCAGCTTGATGGCCTCCAAGCAGAAGGCTTTGGCTTCGGTCACCATCTCCACCCGGCCGAGTGCAGCCACGAGCTGCTCCGAGCAGGCCAGCAGATCAGCCAGCACTTGCCACTTCTGCAGCAGGTTGTCCCCTGCAAGGCGTGGAGGGACATGCAGGTGACCAGAGCTCCCCTGCCCAGCAAGGAGATGCGGCCTTCCAAAAGGGCAGCTGCTTTTTGGTCCACGAAAGCAAATAAAACTCACCATAATCCACAAACTGGGTGTCTGACACGGTCTTTTGGGAGCCTAGCAGGTTGCTGCCCATCACCAGGAGGACGATGCTACGGAACAACTTGTGGGCTTCGGTGAGAGCCGTCTCGGGTGTCCTCCACCCTGCACAAGAGCAGCGAGGAACGTCAGTGCTCTGCCCAGCATGAGACCAAGCCCTCCCTTCCCAGCACAGCAGTGGGAGAGGCTCCAGCAGACGGGTTCCAGCTTCCCTCCTCCTGCCCCAAAAAGGGCTCGGTTGGGGGAAAATGAGAGCATGAAGCTCTCACAGAGCTTTAGCTTTGCTCACAAGCCCTGCAGCTCTCCCATTGCTCTGGAGCTCGCTGCAGGGCTTTGGGCCACCCGCTGGGTCCCCTCAGCAACGCACCCAGAGCGGAGAGCTGCTGCCTGAGCTCCGGCGGGAGACGGGCAGGAGGGAGGCCCAGGTAGGTGGCTGTTAACTGAAGGACGTGGGCTCGCAGCAGGTACCAGACCTTCGAGGCCTTCTGCAGAACTGGGTTCTGGTGCACGGCCAGCAGCAGGGCAAGGCCTTCTCCAACCTGGATGCAGCAGCAGAAACCAATGGGATGAGGAAAAACGTCCCCACTCAGGTGACATTCAGGATATTTCCACATCTCTCAGTGGTAAATAGTTGCCAGCAAGAGGTGCTGAAGCCTGCCAGGGAGCTGCCAAGCTCTCCTTCTGCTCTCCCATCACAGGTGGGAAAGGGTTTTCAGGGCAGCCCCAAGCAGCGAGGCCTCCCCAGGGGAGAGGCCCTGGTACCTGGTGGCTGGTGCAGCAGAGCTGGCTGCGGAGCAGCAGACACGTTTGCTTCAGCAGCAGGTAGGAGTCGCTGCTGCCGTCAGCCTTCCGCAGGCAGGACTCTGTCTCCTCCAGGAAGAGCTAGAAGGAGGCACCACAGGGTGAGGACTATGGCCTCGGCCGCCTGGCTCGGTCCATCCGTGCCGCACTTGCCTTGGCATAGCTGGGACACTCCAGCTGGAAAAGCAGCTTGGTGACCTGGCACAAAGCACCGGCCATGCCCAGGTTGTCTCCAAGGGCACTGCACAGGGACCTGACCAGAAGGTAGCTCTCCAGGGCCTGCAGGGGCTGAGGGCAGGACACAGTGACGCTTGGAGACCATCCCAGAGGGATGCTGTGTACCTGCAGTGGCTGCTCTCCCTCTGTCCTTCTCTGCTACGGGACCGACCAAGCCCTCATGCGGGTTACCTTGGACATCAGTTTGTAGAGGGCTGCCAGGATGTGCAGGGAGGCCACAGTCTGCTCTGGGCTGCGCACGCTGGGAACTCCCTTCTTCTCCAGGAGCTGCTTCCACAAGGCAAAGGCATCGTCCAGGCTCTGGGACTGAGCTAAGAACAAGTTACAGCTTTGAGCAGCTTCTCCAGGTAGAGCAAATCAGCCTGGGAGGGGAGGCAGCTCCAGCAAAGCCTCTGCCTCAGGAACATGTTTCCCTGCTCTCCCATGGAGCAGAGCATCTCCTAACCGTGTCCTCCCCTCCCAGTATCGGCCCCAGGGCTGCTCCTTCCTCGGGTACAAGAACCTCACTGGCCAAAGGGGCCTTTTCCACAACACAAGGGGCTTCAAACCCACCACCTTCTCACCGGACTCCGCGACCAGGTTGAAGACAATGCCATCGTACAGGAACTTGTCCTCCTGCAGCTTGTCTTCGTAATTGAGGTCGTTGGGCTCAAAGTCCTCCAGGTTCTTCTGCCCCTGAGCTCTCGCTCTCTGCTCCCTCTCAATGCTCTGCAGCCGGTTAGGAAGCAGCAGCAACAAACATCAGGAGACACAGGCAGTGCTACCAGCCCCTGGGGCCCTGCTAGGGCTCTCGGAAGGCTTTTGGTGGCCTTGGCAAAGGAAAAAGGGTGAGTAGGGAAGAGCTGATGAGGACGCTTCCCACACCAAGCAGCACCAGGCTCATCCGCCGTAGTTGGGCATAACTGAGAGCTCTGGAAGCGCAAGGGAGCCAGGAGAGCAGGGAGCTCTTCTCCACCCTAACTTTGGAGATTGGTGCATTATGTAGGTGACACAGAGAAGCTTTGGGAGCCTGGGATCACCACAGCTGGTGGTTTCTAGGTTTTTCAAACCTGGAAAAGCAGCCTTCCTCATCCCCACCTACCTCCTTCAGCTTGGCCTCCAGGGTGCAGATGTAGAGCCAGAGCAAGGCCTGCGCCCGGTCATCGAGGAGTTCATCCTGGTTCTGGGCAGTCCTGGGTACAGACTCCAGCAGCCGCAAGGCCTCTTGGATCGAGTCCAGGGCAGAGCTGCCAGAGAAAGGGATTAGAAATGTCCTTCTGCCCCCAAAACTAACCCCTAAAGCTTTCAGATCCCTTGAGGAGCCCCCAAAGGCTCTTCCAGGGCTCCTAGAGACACAGGACAGAGCCAGCAGCTCTCCCAGCACAACCAGAGCCACGCACCAGTCGGTATGCACCGTGCAGTCGTGATAACACAAGACCTGGGCCAGCTCCACCAGGCCGGTGGCCCGCTGGTGCGTGCGGCCGCTGTTCTCCGAGCAGAGCTCCAGCAGGTCGCAGATGACATTGTAGCGCTCCCGGCCCGTGCTGGTCCGCACGCTCTTGTAGGCCTTGAGCTCTTCGAAGAGCAAGGCCACCAAGGTCCCCACGTCCAGCTGGCATCCCTTCACGGCATCCTTCAACGTCCTGGGGAATCGGGGGCTATTTGGGGGGGGTGGGCTCATGCAGAGCGCACCCCACGTGCGTGGCGAGCGCGGGCCTCGCTTTACCATAACTGAATCTCCTGCGTCCCCTTCTTCATGGCATCTGCCTTGACTCGGGCCCAGAGAGACACGGGCTCCACCATCTGCTCCCGCAGCCTGTCCCGCAGGGTGGCCAACCACTGCACGACGGCCGCCAGGGCCTCCTCAAACAGGCCCTGCTTCCAGCAGCTCTCCACCTGCAGCCTGAAGCACCTGTACAACTGCGGGGAGAGCGGGAACGGGGCGGTTGGGCTGCCTTCAGCCGCCCGGTGAGGCCCGGCCCGTGCCACGGTCCTCAGCCCACCTTTTCTGGTGCTATCTCTGGGTACTGAGAGATGTCCGTGCTCTCCAGCCTCCTGCAGAAGAGCTTGGAGAGGGAGACGACCTCCTCGTGAAGATTCTGGTTGTAGAAGATGTAGGCCAGCTTGAACGCGCACGACGCTGCCACAGAAGAAAAAAGCCCAGCGTTAAAGGTGCTCTGGAAAGAGCGTGTCACCATCTTCCCTCTCCCAGGGAGAACTAACACCCCCTTCCTGAGCCCTACAAGCTACGGGTGCTTCACGCTCTGAGCTCCAGGCTGCCCAGGAGGCGGCAGATATGGAGCTGATACGTTTTGGAATCATGAACTGCAGCCAGGGGCTGCCCGGGGCCACTGACCGGTGATTTCGAGGTACTCTGCTTGCTTGCTCGGGGGCAGCCCCTCCAGCGCCGCCAACATCCACTCCACGACGCGCTGGCACGTCCCCAGCAGCTGCTCCAGGCCACGCCAGCCCCTCGCCTGCACAATGGGCACAGTTAGAGGGAGAGCAACTCGATGCAGGGGTCACGAGAGACCCCTCTGAGGGGCTTCGGGGCTCAGGCAGGCTGCTAAAAGTGCCGAGGAACCCAGTTTGTCAGCCCAGAGCAGGGATGCTTCCCAACACCGCGCCTGTGGCTCGGCCAGAGTCCTGCCTGGCCCTGACTTGGGGACGGTCCCCTCTGCCACTGGTACCTGGGAGCACTGGAAGGTGCTGTAGGCTATGTTGGTGAAGATCTGCAGGCTGTAGTAGAGCAGCTGCTTCACCCTTAGCTGCTCCTTGCTGCTGTCGAGAGGAATCTGCAGAGGGGAGGAAAGGAAGAAGAGGGTTTTCATAGACCTGGCAGCAACTGGTACCAAATAGTGGGTACCAGAAAGGACAGAGGTGACGACAGGGCAAGTCCACAGTGCAGTCACCATCCAGCCCGCTCCAGCCGAGGAGACAGCCCGGCCTTACCTCCTGCAGCAGCCTGTGGATGATGCCGCAGTAGCTCTCCACGAAGGGGCAGAGGCTGGAAAGGAATTCCCGGGCAAAGGGCTTCCTCTTGCTGCTCTCCACGTAGTGGCCGAGGGTCAGGACGATGAAGTGGCAGCTCTCAGCGAGCAGCCGCGCGGAGCGCTCCGAGGCGCCCGGCGCGGAGCCGAGCGCGGCAGCCGCCTGCGAGAGGGCTCGTTGGGCCGCGCCGCCGTCCTCAGCCAGAGCCCGGCTCAGTGAGACGCCCGCGTCGAGCAGAGCCAGGGGGGCTGCGAGCGGCCTCGTGGGGCGACCCAGGCTGCGGCGCGCGTCCTCCACGGCCGCCCACGCCTCCGCGTGGCGGCTGCTCCTGCAGAGCTGCGCGCAGAGCAGCTGCGTGAGCTCAACAGTGCAAATAGCAGGGGGCTGCGCGCCCTCACTGCCGGCGCGCAGAGCCATGAGCAACTGCCGCAGCTGCTGGCTGAGAAAGGCGGCGTCGGCCGCGCTGAGGGGCTCCCGGGGGGATTTGAACAAGGCGGCGGCCGCGGCTGCCTGGCGGGCCACCTTGGAGGTGAGGAAGGGAGGCTCCCGCGGCAGCGGGGCGCTCGCCGCGTCCCCCAGCAGTGCCAGGAAGCGCAGGGCACGCAGGCGAGCCACAAGCGCGGCCCGGCCCGCGTCCTCCCCGCCGTCGCCACCAGTCAGGGCTTCCGCGCTGCTCCACAGGACGCTGAAGCTGCTCTGCGCCAGCGCCACGAAGTCCTCGGAGGCGACGTGCTGGGGCTCGTATGTGAGCAGTCGGTCCCGCAGGAAATCGGCCGCCGTCCACGTGGCCTCGGCGGCGCCCTGGGCGGCCGCGTTGCGCAGCACGTGGTAGAGCACCTTCTCCAGATAGAGGGGAGCAGGCAAGGGTGAAGCGGCGGCGCAGCCGCGGCCGGCGACACAGGCCAGGGCGACGAGGCTGGCGGTGTGCGCGGCGCCGAGCCCCGGCCGCCTCAGCTGCTCCACGCAGGCTCGCAGCATTCGGTCGCAGGTGATGCTCCACACGGCGGCCGGGCCGCGTGAGCTCGACGCCTTCGAGGTGCCGCTGAGCTGCTCCTGCACAGAAGGGGCTGTTGGCATCCCTGGGAACAGCATCCTGGCCATGCGGAGCTGCCGCTGAGGCTCTCACCGTCAGCTCCGAGAGCAGCGTCTCCGTGTGCGCCTGGCTGCGCAGCCGCTCCGCAAAGTCGCCCTCTCGGAGGCGCGTCATGGTGCCCCAGGCCTGCACGGGGAGAGGGGACACGTTGTAGGGGGGAACAGCGTCAGCCCCCGTGCCCTGGAAAGGGACAACGGTCCCTCGGGGCTGCCCCCCCAGCAGGTAAGCAGCGGGAGTCCCCCTGCCCCCAGCCCCACCG
>VZSG01001429.1:42143-62167 GCA_013398315.1 Nothoprocta pentlandii | reverse complement strand
ACTGTTTTAATGGACTGCTCGAGCTGTTGGCAGAATGATGAAGATCACCCAGTAAATTCAACATATACATACAATATAAATCTGGCCTATACTTATCAGTGATTAACTATGGCAGAATAGCAGTAGCTTATCCAGGAAATTCCATATGCCGAATAGACCAGATCCTCAGCTGGTATAAACCAGTTCAGTACCAGTGAAGTACTAGCAGTACAGTAGGGACGATGATAGCTGCCAAGTTAGATGATGCACCATGTGTGCTAGCCCATGCCAATTGTTTAATGAGCTTATTAGGTATTTGCATCTAATTTGCATAGAGCAAAATTCCCTTTTGAAAGCCTGCACCACTGTTACGGTGGTGGAAAGCAGCCCTGCTGAACAAAACCTGCGGTCGAGCTATTCAGCAGCCGCCAGCAGAGGTTTCTATAGCCACTTGTGTTGCTGCAGTCCCTGTGGCCCACAGCCCCACACCAGCTTTTAGCTTCCTTAACTCTACAGATCCAAGTGGGATTTAGGCTGATAATGTTTTGGTTGTAGGTTATTATCCACAGTTTTCTCAGGCACTTCATCCCCTAATGGAACACTAATAACATATGTTCAAGAGATATTTGGGATTATTATTGTGGATTTTTTTTTTAGGGAGTTTTTTTCCATGATGACAGCTGAGCTTTCAGAGCCGCTGCTCTGCAGGCACATCTTATTTCAGCTGCTGTACCCCACTCAGTTCCTAAAAAGGCAGCTCTTACCAACCCAAATATCAACAGAAATAAATCATATGTGCAAACTCACCCCTCTAATGCAATATTTACATCAGAGGATTATTTCAAGGAGTCTTTTAGGATCCTGTCTTTTCCACTTTTTTTTTTTTTGTTCAACATGGCCTGGATTATCAGCCTAGAAATGCGCTGCAGAGACCTCCTGTGTCCTGCCAGCATAGGAAGTGGTGGAGAGCATCATGTTGTTTTCTTCTGGAGAGTAGCCCTCCAAGAACAACAACCTTTGCAAATCTGAATATTGGGTTTCAGGATTTCCTGGGCTCTTTCCCTGGCTCCAAGAGCGAATTATAATTTAGTGGTTAGAGAAATTATTGTTTGTGTTGACTGCTGGAAATTAAATTCAGGAGAACTCTCTTTGATCCATAGATCCTATCACTTGAGATAAAAGATCATAAAAAAGAGAGGTATAAACCACTATTCACAGTCTAACCAATGCAGGGATAGAGACCCACCCAGCTTCATGTACTCTTGGTTCTGAAAGGCCACGACGCAAAGCACATGTGAATGATGCCTACAGTATTTGAGAAATAAAGTCCCAACCCCCCCCACACACTATAATTTTTGCCTGTAAGGTAGTTGAATGGGTGTCTGCAGAGTTTGGAGTGGGATTTGTTGGCTGGCAAGATTGTGAAGGGCACAGGGATCACAGGGATGCAACATCCACCTGTAGGGGTTGTTTTTAAAAGCCAAAGGCTCTTGTGACTCCTTACTTTTTTCCCTAGGAAGCAGAAGAGCGTGGGAAGAGCCCTCTCAGCAAAAAGCAAGTGGCTGATTATGGCTCAGGGAAGGACCAAGGCATTAACAAAGCTCAGGCTTTACACATAGCAGGTTTGATGAGGGGCCAGGTTGCGATATACACCTCAGTGAGTAAGGACATCACAATCTGACCCAGATGGAAAGCTTGTCTGGGAAGATACCACAGTGGTGATAACATCCCCATACAAACAGTTACAGCCAACGTGAGCTGAATGTCATGCAGCATATCCTCAGGAATTAAATTTAATTCAAGGTGAATGCAGCAGAGGTTTTATTTCGCTGTAGCGAGACTCCCTGCTTTCTCAGTGTCTCTCTTTGGGGCTCTCTAAAAGCATCTCATAAACTCTCCTATCTCCAAATGTTCCTTCTCCTTAACCCTCTTATATAACTTAATTCCTCTTCCTTTCCCTTGCTAGTTTTCACTGCATCCCATGTTCTCTTCATTCATTCTAAGGCCAATATCAACACAGTTTGGCACTTGCTGTGCAAATACATGCCCAAGGTTTACTCAGTGTGGTATTTTAGAAATTCCAACTCCAGAGCAGCCATTAGCACTCTCAATGTAGACATCGAATTGCAATATATAATCTTAACACAAAGCTGTCAGCCAGTTACTTCATTATACCTACTGTACAGCATTCCCTGGCCAAAACTGTATTAACAGTAAAGGCAGAGAGCATAGATTAAAAATGCAGACAAAATAAGCATTACAGGAATATTGCAATTATTGCAATAATACCCAAACAAATATTAGAAGCCCTAAAGATTCAAATTTCAATCTACTCTGATAGAAATTCACAGTAAAGCCATCCAAACAGCCTTAACTGCAACAAGTAGTACCAGCCTACAATAGACAAGCAAATTTGCCTTATAATACCAACAGCTGTAGTAGCAGGAAGTACTTCTGCAAGTTTTAAGGCAGTCTTTCTTTTTCATATGCTTTCTCTACCATGGACATATGTATGATGTTTAGCTGTGAATGTCATATAGCTTTATTCTGAAATAGTATTGAAAATATGGGAAAAAGATTTGTTGGTTTGGAAACAGAAGCAACTTTAAACAAAACTCATGTATCTCAATGCTAAGAGACTCCACAGAAGTTTAGTACTAGCTGTAATGTAACCAGATCACCTGATCTTATGATATATATATATATATATATATATATTGCCCTGCATTCACAGAGTTCACGACTATAAAATAGCAAACATGCTTAGCATGTAATTGCATGCTAAAGTGTCTGCATAGTAAATAGTGTATCCTTTAAAAACAGTTACTGGCATATAACTAATTAATGAAATTATTTGGGTTTATTGCCCACGTACCAACAGTATTCATTACAGAACAGCTTACATTCAGGTTTAACCAGTTTGCAGCCCTCCTGGCTTGCTGCATTATTTTCCATGATAATGTTTTTATCTGGTTTCAGAAAGCCGCACTTGAAGGGAAAACAAACTACAGCACAAAACCAGGCTGGAAGTAAACACTACCAAGGGCAAAACGCTAGTCTTGGCTTCATGAATCCGCATATAGCTCCAGGGAAAGAGCCTGCAGGGAGGAGGGGGGAGAGCAGCTGCTTGGGGGGCCGTGGGGGCATGTGTGCTTGCCAGCATACCCGGAGCACCGTTAAAAATAAGCTACACATGCTGTGTGTGTAACTTACCTATCGGGCTGGTTGGGAAAGGCAGTATCGCTGCTGGTGGGGACCTGGGAGCTTCCCCATAACGTGGTGTCCTTGGCCCCTTCCCCACACATGCTGCTCTGCCCTTTCTGTCCCTGCCTAAATTCAGACTAGCAATTTTTTTCTCCATTACCAACCAAAACGCAGCTCAGTTTAGCACTGAAGCGGACATTGTGACGTTTGACCTAATACTGAGCTTCCTTCATTTGCATTGGTTTAAGTTGCACCCTCTTAGTCACCAAAAGCAATTTAAATATATTGTGGGCCAAGCGAATGCAAAGAGTAGGTGTCTCACCACAGATAGTGGCACTGTTGCCTCAGCTTACACCGAAAGCTGAATTTGGCCCAGTATTTTTGCACAGAAAGGCAACATATAGTGTTACAGCAATGCATTTACCCTGGCACCAGTTCACCATTATTGGCTCAGGCACAACTCTTTGATATTGAGTCAGTGAGTGATTTTTTTTTTTCTTGCCAGTTTTCTATCTGTAACTTCAGTTCCTGGCACTCTTTATGAGCTGCTGCCAGTATGGTCAGTTTCGAGGCTTTGCTTTACCAGTAGGTCAGGCCACTAATACGAAGCAAGAGGCTGCGCCTGTCCTAATAAGTCATGATAGTGCCTGGTGATGCTCCCGTGCACCAGCATCAGTGACAACACTCGCCACAGGGAAGGAAAGAGAGGGGAGCGGACTTCGGCCTGTGTTTCTGGTGAAAACTCACATTTTCATCATGACTCCTTTGAGCAAAATCCTCTCTGCACCTCTGCAGAAAGGAAGCACTGTACTGCTGTAAAGAGGTCAATAAAATTAGTTGAAGGGGGGTTGCTTTTTTGGAAGGGGAGGAGGGGAGAAAAAAGGTGGAAATGTGATGAAATACCAAGTTTCACCTCCTACATCTTAAAGTATTTTGGGACATTAAAGCAGGCAGCTTTCATACCAACAACTCCCCATAAACCACAGGAACTAACTTGTACTCTTAACTGCAGCTTGTCGACTGCAAGGTATTTTCTGTGAAAACATCAACAAGTGTGATTCAGCCTGTAGGGCTGACTGTACGGGTCCTGCATAATTTATTGCCTGCTCTCTTCTCCGTGCTGATGTATGAATATTAGTCTGCTGAATTTCAATAGTACGCAGCAAATACAGGGGCCCCTTGAGTGCCTCATAATAGATACAGTACTCTAGTAACATGAGAAATGATATTTTTAGTGGAAATGTGCAGAACTGAATCAAAAAGGTGCGGTTCTTCGCACCTATTGCACCTGCCACCGGTGGGATGGGGTTGGTGTGGGAGGATACTCACCTCCCCAGGTGAGTGAGCTTTGCTCACCAGGCAGTTTCCCACCCCGTCAAGCCCCAGCTTTGCCTCATTCCCACGTGCTGGTGGTCTGCAGCCTTGGCCAGTTGAAAAATGAGCGCCCGTGTTGTGCTGGGGAGCTGAGCCGAGGTGCCCCTGACCCTCCTGGAGCAAACTGGATCCAGAGAGGGTGACCCAGAGCAGCGGGGTGACCTGCCCAGCAGTGCCTCCCAACTAGGTGCAAAGAAAAAGAGCTGGTACTCATCCATGCTACTGGCAAAAAAGCAGTCATTCCCCTCCTAAATTCAGCTTAAAAAAAAATAGGGAATTAATTGGGAATTAATTTTGCAAATTAAAAGCAACTGTGTGAGCATTGTGCCCAGTGAGGCTTTCCTTTCAGTGCTCCCTGGCAGCCCCGTCCTGCTTCCCAAAGGTCATGGGGACGCTCTAAGGAGAGAGAGAGGCGAATGTTTCGTCAGGCCAGGATGTCTCCCACAGGCAGCCGCCCCTGAGAGCTCCCAGTAGCCGCTCGGGGCTGCTCGCGCGAGCGGCGCTCGGGGCCAGCAAGATGCTGGGAAGCCACCGCATTCGTTCCCTCGCGCGACTTGTTTGTCCTGTATCCACCAAGGCCAGGACGTTCTTTGCGGGTCAGATCATAATCAGGGCTGAATTATGAGCAACACCATGTACCTGGAAATGTCAGCGGAGATACATGATTATGCACGCTGCATGCCCAAGATTAGAGCTTGGCCCTGGACCAGGCATTAAGAAACCAGACCCTCCCCAGGAGTTAAGAAACTTGCTTACATTTGTTGTGTACTATTTTAAACACAAGAACAAAGAGGAAAACACTCTGCACTGATCTTCGCTGATGTGGAAAAAGAAAATCAGACAGAGGCAACTATTTATGTTTCACAACGTGTAAGAATATCTGTTACTTTAGCATGGGAGTCACACCGAGGCTGTTGTGCAATAGAGCTTTATGAGTCCTTTTGCAAACCTGTACTCTTAGGTACTGAACGAACTTAAGCCTTCCCATGTTTACTGCACCAAGTTCATTTTAGCACTAAAGTAGTCTATGGCACAGTTTGTCCTGGACTTGTTTAATGCTTTTCAGCAAGTCGTGGGCCGAGCTGAGCTGAGGGCTGGGTGCTGCTGACAAAAAGGCACTGATGCCGTGGCCAAGAACAGGGTCTTCCCACAGATTTTAACTGGGAGGAGAGGAAAGGCTCCAAGTTTCCCAGATTTTTTAAGTGGGAGCACTTGGTTGAGAAACACTTGGAGGTGCAGCTCGATGTGGCCTGAGGGTAATCCACCCTAACTCACCCTTTCCAAATTATAGTCACTACAAATGACTCTAGCACCCTACCTTCTTAAGTGCCTTAAGAAAAGGTAGTTGGGGTAAATCTCAGCTCTGCAGAGACAGTTTCCAAGGCACAAATATCAGTCTGGGCTTCAACTGCAGCTAAGGATGAGTTCAAGCCCGATGACCAGCTTTGAAGTGTTTCTGGGCAAAGTGACATCAAGCTGTTGTAAAACTAGGTGCCGAAGTTGCTCTTAGAGCAACAATTAGTTGCTTACGTAAGTGACCTGATTTTTCAAATGTGCTGAACATCCAGCAGTTCCCATGGACTCCAATTAGGACTGCTGGCTGCTCAGCAGTTTTGGAAATTAGACCATTTATTTGGATGCCTAAATACGGAAATACAGATTTGGGGGCGCTGGCTGTAGTCGCTCCAGTTTACAGACTCTGATCATGCTGTTTCTACAGTGGAGACACCCTCAAATTAATGTTGGCAGGGGTAGCAGTCATTTTCCAAATGCCCTTTGACTACCTGCCTAACTGGCTAATATTAAATGCCTTCCATATACATTTCTGTATTATTTATTAATAGTCATCTTTGATTATGATGAGATTTATGATCTTATGATTAAACGAGAGTGAGCATCTACTTCATCCCTTGCTACTTGCAGTTCTATATGCATTTGGGTACCCATACCTATCTATAAACTTCCAATTGTCCATCACTAAACACCAAGTACTTTACCATTCATTTACTTTCCATTGCAAAGGAAAAAGAACAGTGATAAATAAAAGGACTAGTAGGCAGTGGTCAGTGTTGAAACTTGTTCTCAGGTTGTTCTGCAAGACTTCTTTCCCTTCCTTCCCCTCTTCCTTGGCCTCCACAGAGAAATGCTTGAGGTGACAGGGAACAAATGCTTCAGAAATAGCCTAATAATTACAAAAAAAAAAAAAAAAAAAAAATCCCATACAGACTTCAGCAGAGCTGTAGTATGCTTTTCTTCGCCATAAGTAATATTTAATGAGCATTGACAAGTCAGGTTAATCCGGAGTAAAAGTGGACAAGAAAAGCACACCACTGCACACTCTGAATTTGCCCTGTTCTTGAAGCACTGCTGTCCACTAGACACACTGTAGTTTATTACAGATATTTGTATCACTGTTCCTTTAGCAAACCTTTTCTAAGCACCTCTCAACTTCCCAGCCACTTTGCCAGTTGCCCACTACTATCTATTTGATTTTTCTCTATGTTGCACTGGAAGCATGACAAAAGGTTTTTTCAGCCAACCTGGGATGTCTGAACAGTGATTCTCTGCTAGAGTGCTTGGCTTAAACTTGTGTATTTTGGCCCCCAAAAAGGTATTCTTGGTACATTTGACATTTAATGAATTACTAATACTGGCTTTCAGCAAATTTCCTGTAAGGCTTTTACACTAATTTATTCTCCAGGCAAGATTTTCCCAAGTTCTGAAAATGTATTAAGATATTATCACTTACTTATGTAACACTGACAGAGAGCATGGCAAACAGCATGGAAAAGGAGCTAATTTTCCTTCATATAGCTGACGGAACCACGTAACTATATACATGCCCATAACCTGCACGCATGCATGCTGATGCCTGTCCCCACAATTTTAATGTAATTATGTAGACTTGACACTATGACTCACAGAGGAAACTTCAAAGACAATCAAGGTCATTCATTTGTGCACTACATGTTGCCCAAATTTAAACAGGAAAGTTATCATCACCACATTCCCCAAGGGGAGCCCAAGTCATAATAGTTGCCTTCCCTTTCACTGTAAGCGCTGTTGAGAGCATTAAGTAACTTTCTTGTAGGTATTCTAGGGGAGTTAATAGATAATATATGTTATATTATAACAGATGCCCTTACAGAGGGCAAAGGAATCCACACTCACCTCTATCACACATCTCCATTGAATAAAGGCAGTTCATTCTTAAACGTATTTACTCTGAAGTGACAGGGATGTTTCATAGTCTGTAATAGCAGTTTTGTATAAATAGTACTTTGTTCAGGAGAGCTTGTAACACTATTTCTCTCTCTTCTGTTTTCATTCCCCCAAAGGTCTAAACACCAATTCTGCATCTTCTAACAGGTGTTTCTTTGAAAGAAATAGAAAAAGGAATGCTTTTTTTCTGGGGTGAGCTAGCGTAAACTTGTGTTCTTTAAGAAAAAAACTGGCATTCATGTTTTTGATCCTCCAGATGGAAGGGCCTGTGCGCGCTGGAGAAGAATTAGCCATATGGGCTGCTCAGAAGCTGTGTGGCAGGAGCTGTAGAAGGTATTCTGATGCATACTTTGGAAAAAGGAAAGATTCAGGCTCCAATTCAGACTGGATCTTATTTTTTGAGAACAGAAACATTTTCATAGTTTTTTGACGGGGGAGCGAGGAGAGAAAGAGAGCTATCCCAACAGGGCACTGAAGATAAAACATCAAGAATTTGATTTATTGCTCATCATCTGCAATAGGAAGGGCAATTTTCTTTTTAATTAGGGGGGAAAGAAAAGCGGGAAGAAAGAAGGAGGGGAGTATAGAAAGAGACTCAGCACTTTCACATGACACCAAGAAACCAGACTGGAAGATCTAGGGATGCTGCGTGTATGACTAGAACCCATCAGCACTGTGCCGCTTACAGGTAGGTGGTAAACTTCAGAGATTAAATCTACAGCATCTGAATTTAAAAGGTTCCTCCACTCCCTGAACTATCCTCACCTCTTGCTCATCTGCCTCTGCCTCCACCCTGGAGCCCATTGCAGCTCTCTCGGTTCAAAGAAGGCCACAGCTGATTCAAATTTCCACAATCCAGCAATTAGTTAATAGAGAGGCATCAGGTGTAAGCAGGGCCTATGTTTGTGTGCAATAAAGGTTTTTATCTGAACTTTTATTGGAGCCCTTGAAGACCTATTAATTACAAAACTCTTGCCTCTCCAATTTCTGTGCAGATGAGTGTACTTAACTTTTGGGAACATATTAATTAAGTATAATCCAGTTATTGACTCTTCAGAAATAACTAGGTCATCCAAACACAACTCAGTCAAATCTGTCTGACCCACAATTGGCAGTGAAAGTTATACAGGTTTTACCCCCTCTCCAATAAAAAAAAATAAAAAATAAAAAAAGCAAAACAAAGTAAAAAAATCTTTTATATGATTCTTCTAAAAGATTAAAAAATCAAGTGTTCAGGATTTAGGAAATCCCAGCATTAAGTCTGCTTATGCAACCTTAATTCAACCTCTGCCATACGTATGCATTGCAATCATTCTGAGTGATGCAGTTGCATATAGACAGTCCTCTGCCTCGCCTGTGCTTAGAAAGGACAGTGCTCTGCAAGTGTTTAATATTTCATTTTCACCTTGTTCAAACTGCTGCTGCCTAATGCCTTATTCATTGAACACTATTCAATGTGTTCAATATGTTCAAGCCTGCACTGAAGGGAAAAAATAAAAAGAATACAAAATTTCCTCAAGGGCTTTTCTGTGGTGCTTACCATAATAGTGCAGGAATGATACACACATGTTAATGAAGCATTTCACAGGTTGGAAAGAGAGGCAGAGATATTAAAGTTGGTAAGCAACTTCAAACATCTAGAACCTGTTACTTAGGACTGCTTAAAAGCAGATCAAATGCCAGCTTCCAACAACAACAGGTGCAGCTGTGACTGCTCTGCCTTGCTGCAACACCATCCTCCAGCCTCAAATCCAAAACCTAGGAAAGGCAAAATAGTGCTCAGCTCCAGGAAGCTGCCTGGAAGTTGCCTAGTTGGGGCTCTTTTCTGGGATGAGCCAGGTTGACAGGCTAAAGGATCTCTCATCATGGAGCTCGTAGCCTGGGCTTCCAAAAGATTTTGTCAAAACTGGGATATGTACATGGAAAAATTCCCAAACAGCTTCAGCTGCAGGAGAGGAAGTGAATGCAGACATGTTCACTTTTCCATTTGTGCCTATGCATCGAGGTATTTGGACACTGGGCACTACATAGCATATTAGCACTCTTATTTTTATTTGTATGCTGAGATTTAGATAGTGTAGAAATCACATAGAAACATGCACCTAGTCTGCTTCTCCTAGCATATTTATTTTTTTAAACAAAGGCGAGTAAGTGCTTGCTTCGAGCTTTTGCTTTGACTGCAGGATCTGGCAATTGGTGATTTTCACAGCTATAAACAAATATATAAAAAAGACAGTAAACAGACATTGAAAATCTCTCTGCATTCATTGTTGTTGCCATATTATTTACAGGACAGGTTTCTACAGCAATTCTTCATTCAGAAAGGATATTATGTGGTGGCTAAAGGGTGAGGAAGACTGCCATGTGAATAGGGTATACTTTTACCACAGATGCTATTCAAAAAGAATTTTAATAAAACCATCAATTGTATTATATCAGTGCATCCTCTTAAATCCCATGGAGATTTTCCTAAACAGAGCTAAGCCATTTGCCTCAAACATCTTATCTATTTCTGTCACTACACAAATCCCCTAAATATTTCAGTCACTGCAAGGCCAACCAAAATGGTAAATTACCCTGCATACTAAGGGGAAAACTGTTGAACAGCATTAGGCTGGCATCCTGCTGAAAATGAGTCTGCCAGGATTGGAGACAACTAGAAAAAAATCACAATTAGAAGGACTATCGTCCAACAGTTATGTTGTTGCCTGTTGGTAACATTCCTTTATATTTCCCTCTGCTTTTTTTTTTCTTTTTTTTTTTTTGGTGTGTGATCTGATGAGATATTCTGCTATTTTTTTTCTTTTTTTTTTTTTGGTGTGTGATCTGATGAGATATTCTGCTATTTTCATAACCACATGTTGAAAGCAAGCTGACAAAGGATGGCCTCACCTATTATTCTTTGTAATGGAAATGTTTGCAGACGGGTCACCAGAGGGTACTGCAGCTTTTGGAAAAGCTTACAGTAACACAATGAAAGTGTTTCTGAAAACTAAGGTCACCACTACTGTCCTTTAACTTCTACATTTTACAGTGTCAAATGCTTTTCTTAGTGCTCCTCCACTTATTCTTGAAGCAGGGACTTTTATTAGATGCACAGTTTAATCCAGGAATAAAGCTAGACACGCTGCGGGAAGACAAGCCCAAAGTGGCTAAAATAAGGTTCAAATTCACTCACAAACTTACTCATAAAATTCAACAATGAGGGACAAATCCAAAGAAGAATTAGCTTCTGCTGCTACAGGAATTATCTTCCTAACAAAACCACCGGAGCGTTTTCAGCAGTCCCAGGAGCTGACAGCTCATAATGATGACATCAGCCTGCAAAGGGAGAGCACAGAAAGGATTAGCAGACGCCCTTATTCTCTAGGATTATGGTCTGTACATTTTGGTCCCGTCAAGCTGGTGACATTCAGTGACAAACTTTGCCCCATGGGATGCTTTGCTTTTTAAATTTCTTTCCTTTTTTTTTTTTTTTTTTTTTTTTTTTTTTTTTTTTTTTTGTTACTCTTTATGGGAAAAAGGCAAAAGGCTTCTACTTTCGGCAAAAATTCTGGGTTCTGTGAGCTTTGCTACAAGCATCTACCAATGATCTAGAGCCTAATGATGGGTATAGGAGCAAACACTGCCAGACTTTTGCTAAAAGGGAGCCAGCTCTTAAAAGTGGACATTTATTGACATATGCTTTCAAAACACGCATGGTTGCCTGCTCCTAAGTGTAGAAGTGACACTTCAGTCACAGCAGTCACAGCAGGTTGATTGATTTTTCCAAATTGCACCTTACGGAGACAGGTAAACAGGTTTACTTGATGTAAAATGGGCTGTGCTACCAACTCATGGTGCGGGTCTGTGAAATTCCCTCTGGGAACAGCCTGGAAGCTGTTCAGGGTGGTCATCATTTTTGGCCAAACGCTTCCACCACAGCTCTAAGTCTCAGCAGCACCTTGCCCTTACCAGACATTACCCATGTCACTTTTAATAGCTTGACCTTGTCCTCACATCATAGCAACTTCTCCAGCTAGAACCAGCTGGTGCGCTGCCCTGTTCCTCCAAGACCCATCTGTGATCCACAGTCATCCTCATCTTCATTTCCATTGATGGCTAGTAAGTGCTAAGTCTACTCAGATATGACTAGATGTCAAGTAGGACATCAGCATGGCAATGCTGTCATAGGGCAAAATGAACAGTGTAATTCTACTTTGGCAGCACCCACTAGTTCAATCAGAATTAGAAGAGTTTTCACGTCAAGAAACTATTGGTGTGAATAAGATGTGTGGCAAAACACACACATCAGCTTAGCAGCTAGATTTTAAGATGTGGCTGTGCTAAGAGAAGTACTTTTTCTTTTTTTCTCTCTCTCTGTTTAGCTGACTCTGTGCTGCATAGATTCCCAGAATGAAATCAGTCCTGTTGGAAATACCTTGCTGGGCTTGTTAAAGTGGCTGTTGTCTCTGAGTGTCATATTTAGATGTCTACAAGATGGAAGTTAAAAAAAAAAAACAGTTCTCTTATGCAATGACATGGCAATATTAGATTTTTACCTGTTTTGAATCAAAAGCTTGACTGAGGAGGAAGGGGAGCAGCCTCCTCCAAAGGGCCTTCATTGCTTTTTTTTTTTTTTTTGGAAGTGATGGGAGGCTGACACAAAAACATGTTTATACAGTCTGGGCACATCTTTTTGTGCAAGAAGTCATAAGGGTATAATCCCAATGTCCTCTGCCTTCCTGTGGAAAGAGGTCATAGCATATTTCTGCTGAGTTACCCTCTGAATGTTTATGCTTTTCTTGGGAAATTTCTTTCTTTTTCTCCTCTAAACAATTTCTGATGTTTTCTGGAAAGCAAGCACAGTAGTAGTATGTTCAAATCCACATAAAAAAACAGAAGATCAGCTGTAAAAGCCTGATGTTCACACAGACCTCTGGACAGAGGTCTTCCATTTCATAGTTTTAATCCTAAATTAAAGACAGACAGCTAGCACCAAATTTTGCTTTATTTGGTTTAATAGAGACGCTTGCAAAGCCATACCTGGCTGTCCTAAAGGGCAACCCATGTGAAAGCAGAGCATGAGAATAGGATGTAATTTCCATACAACCTACGGATGCTTACAGGGTGTATTTTACAAACATATTGCTCTGACTATGGCCAACCAGGTGCCAAATCGAATGGCTCCTCTTTATCTAGACAAGGCAAAAGAAGGAAATGGGGCAGATTTGCTGCCAATATAGGCGCACACTATCCCAGCCTTCAAGGAGTGCCACAGCAACCTCGTTTTTTCTTCTGAGGTGAAGCAATTCTGCAGTGTTCCTGCCACGGGCCTCTTACTCAACACTATAGCTGAGCCACAGGCTTGGAAAACAAAGCTGTAATGGGTAGACAATGCAATAGTGTTGTCAACAGGTACTGCTCAAAGCCACATTTAAGTTAGATACTACAGAAAACACTGCTGTTTGTTTGAAAGGGGGGAAAAAAAAAAGCACACTCTAAAAGTACCTGTATGTAAAAAGCTAATTGAAGTCAGCAATAAAAGAAGGATTAGCTGATCCATGAAGTATTTACTGAATTCTAGCTACAGTGTACAGTTTCCTTTAATTTAATATCTTAATTGCATCCACAATTTCTTTGGGCATGAAATGAGAATGCAAGGGGGCTGTGTCCTCTGGTGTGCCAGCTGCACTCAGCTCAGAGTCAGTGTGCCTCCCATCTCTTCATCTAAACATTGTGGCTCCGAACCCTTCTGAGATACAGAAGTCAGGAAATACATTATTAATACTCAAAGCTGCTCACAAGTACCGTCTGAAACTGCTCAGGCATGATCACAAGTTGAACAAGTTGTAGATCTGCCTGTTTGACAGAGTTAAGAAGTAGTAGCAGCGAAGATCAGACTAATGCACACCCTTCTATATTATAGATTCAGACAACAAGAATCCTCAAAAACTTTATGGGTCTGTAAATACCGTGGAAGTCTGTATTTGGACCATTGGTTTCTGATGTTGCATTTGACTAACTACTCACTCTCTAAAAACAAAAACACAAAAACTTTTCTTTTTAATAGGATCATAGAGTTATTGCAACTGTTCTTTCAGACTAAAATTCAGCCTGACCAATTTTCGTTCTAGCGGCAACTTCTATTCAAAGACTTCAAATCACTTTGCAAAACACTACTGAAATAACCAAGAATCATAACACTCCTCAGAGCTTAATCAATACGCACTTCCTTCTTTTTTTTTTTTTTTTTTTGATGAAGAAGATGAGATGCCATGACTAAATAATTTGCCAGATTTTATTCCCCAGCATGAGAATGTGGAATGTTGTCTGTAAAGAAACATTGCCTAAAATGGCAATAGACTCACATGCCCCCAAAACAATAACTCATACTATTTTCATGACTGAATCTGAATTTGGCCCTGACCACTGTCATTCCTATTCAGATCCAAGAATACAGGCCTCCAGAATAAGGTAGGTCTCCATCTCGGTATAGCCATGCTAGGTTCCCCCCTGCTTCAGAATTAAGGTCATGCTGATATTTTTAGTTAAAATCCACTTTAAGCAGCAACATGCTTCAAGTACTCCTATCATCATTCTTCAACTATGTGATTAGTGACTGATCAATCTCAAAAACTCCTGTAGACAAACTGTTCTACTACATCAAAAATTAATAAAAGGAAGTCCAATTCACAAAGAGAGATTTCTTTGAAAAAACAATAAAACAGACTTGACAGTTTTGAAAGTAGCAGCAAGAATGCTAAGACACAACAAAAAACACAACCGAGTCAGCTAATTTTGAGGCCACCAGCCTAAATTCACATGTTGCGCAAAGAAAGATGTTATTTCACCACCTCTCTTGCACCACTCCTGATGGAAAAACCTCTCCCAATTTATACATAGCAGCTTAGACAGGAGGCAGAAACTCTCCTTCAGAAAACTAGCCAGGTAAATAAATGTTTGTCAACAGGAGAAAAAGCTACAAGCACAGATGGATTCCTGGCTAAGATTTTTAAGCTTTTGGAAATTACACGTTTTCCTGAGCTATTTGACAGCTTTTTAAGTCAAGGACAGTTAAAACTGAATGAATCTGACATAAGTATTGCCACCTTGAAGGAAGGTAATCCCGCAAACCTGTTGCCCTTTGCAGTGCAATTTCAATTTCCAACATGCTTTCAAATAATTTGGCAAACGGTTTGGAAAACTGCATAAAGCTTAGGATTAGTGAGGATCAGGTTGGTTTCATTGCTGGCGGGTGAATAGCATCTGACGGCCGACACATTGAGGCAGTGAAAGAATGGAAGTGACATCATTAAATGCCACAAAAGTTTTTGCCACAGTCAATGAAGGGGATTATTATAAGCATGAAAGATAATGGAGCAGGAGGAGGAGAGCTGAACAATTAGATCGGTGAGATCAAGCCAAACACTTTTCATGAAGGAAGAATTTCTACCCTTTAGCTGAGCTATGTAGGCAACAGTGACCTCTTGCTTCCACCACCTCTTTTTAACATATTAGGAAAAAGCAAGTCCAGTGGGTTCAGATAGCCATATGCGATGAAAGAGCAATCTCTAGCTAATCCAAAGGAATGGCTAACTGCTCTATATGGGTGTAACAGGTAGGATAAATCTAAGCTTTGAAAAATCAGCTGATGAATCTACTAGTTGCTCATAGTTAAAATTGAAGGCTGAGCAAGCTGCCTTTGCAGAACAATAGTGAAGGATGTGAGTGTGTCCATAACCTTCACACCTAACATGGTGAAACTTCTCAAGATTGTTTTAGGTTGATGTTATCCCAAATAAAAAACCACAGTGGTGACTAACTCACTGACCATCTGGCAAATATATTGGTGGGAGGCAGTCAACATTTTCTGTGTCAGCATATCTTTTGCATACTCGTATCCCTAAAAATTTCTGAGAGGCTAAAATAATTTTTAGAAATTCAGAACTGGTAAAAGATACCAAATATGGGCAGAGACTCTCAGATCTCTTTGAACACCTTGCCTTAGCAGGCAAGAAAGTCCCCTGGTGGGATTTACAATACATCACACAAAATCTGTGAGAGAGTAACAGGTTTTCTGCCAGATGTTCAGGTGCTAAATTCAAATTACCTCAGACAAGGGTCCAAGGGATTTGGGCAATAGAGTTGCCTTCTAGGAGTCACATGCTACGTGTCCCATTTTAGAGAGTCCAATTTCGGTTCTTCCAAACTCTTCCCAGGCTGGATATGGACAATGCACTTCAACTATTCTGTTACACAAAGAACAAAAATAAAAAAAAAAAAAAAAAAAAAAAAAAAAAAAAAAAAAAAAAAAAAAAAAAAAAAAAAAAAAAAAAAAAAGTAATATAGCACAGACAGCATTAGCTGGCATTTTTGGAAGAGCCTAATGGAATTAAGGACTCAAATCCCATGAACTTTTCTGCCTAACTTCAGTAAACTCTAAAAATTCCAGCATTTTGTACAATTACAGAGATGAAAATTACTTTGTTTTCTCATCGTCCTTTAAAATTGCACTGCATTTGAACCACCTAAATTGTACTCCCCTCAAAATCACTCTTGTTGCATCTGCTTTGGGCAAGAAGATGCTACAGGTCAAATCAAAAATGGTGGATATAAACAAGCTACAGTTCAATCCAGGCCACATTAAGTTGTCAGCACCAATAAAATACATAAAATTCTTATCAAATGCAAAGAAATAAAAATCCTTGAAATCAAGACTTTTAGCTTGATTTAACTCCTTTTGATCAAAGTACATGAGACCAACACAGATGTTTTCTGATCCCACCCCTTCCTTCTTACATTAAGCAAAGGGCACAGCAGCCTCTATAACAATTCTAGGTTCACAGTCATAATATGCCCCTTTTTTCCCTCATACGCAGGAAAAAACAGTTCTCCAAAATACAAGAGGATTAATTGGAAGGAGAAAAGCCTTCTTCTTGAAGAGTTGAAGGTGTAACAAATGACTTTTGCTAGAGGTTAAGGGTCTGTTTAATTCGAAGAAGTTTTTATGGCAAATCTCCCCAAAAGGGCACAAAATTCACAGGCCACATGTACAGTCACGAGGGTGATAATGGTGGCTCCAAGGGTATCATTTCAAAACACTGCAGTGTTTTGAAACAAACCTGATGCAGAAGACAGAAGTTAATTATATGAATGAATGAGGCAAAAACTTTTGATAAGGAAATAGTTGTCCATCTTTGATTACTAAATTGAGAGTGAATGGCTTCTTCTATATTTTTTTCTGAGAGTGAAAGAAAAAAAAAGCTTATTAGAAGCTTTTTTTACCACAACAACTTTTGAGATAACATACAAAGATATTGCTGGCTTCTGGAAAGAGTGTGGTTTGAAGGGAACTTTGTGCATATTAGGTAGATTCCACCAGAATATCCAGATATTGAATGTTTAAAATTATGTAATATTGCATAAAAGGTGAAGCTACCACTTCCCACACTTGTGATAACAAAAGTATATGCTGTAATAATAAATGTCTTGGGCATGAAAATGTGAGCAATATCCTAATTTTACTAATTCTGGACAATTCTCCTCTTTGTTTAAAATAAATGTCCTGGACATGTAGGCAGCCCTCCATAGCTTTCTTTTACAACAGAAAAAGATTAGAAACATGCAAGCTTCCCCCAGCATTTCGATGAGACAGTAGCAAATGGCATTCTCCATGGCCATATGGAATGAGTCTGCATTAAACAGGAGAAAAATGTACAGTGTACTCAGAAGTGACTTTTCCTGCCTCCAGAAGGGCCATGTGCAGGAATGCATGGAATAACATGATAACATCAAAACTAACCAAACTTTTGAGCAAATATTAAAACATGGACTGTCCTAACTCATGAGGAGCAAAGCAAAGGCCATAAACCTGCACTGTGTTGGAGTACCCTAGTACTGGAGTACTGAAGGAAACCAGTTTTCCTTTCCCTTCCTCCCCTCCCACATCTCTTTTTTTCTAATGGTTTCCACATTGGTTGACATTGCCTTCCTGCTTTCTATGTGATATCCAGTGCAAGCACATGAAGTGGGGTAGTGATATTCCCAAGAGTAAGTGGCTTCTCCTGCCCCACCAGCGAAGTCTCTGAACATTAAAAATAAAGTCTTTTGCCTTGAGGGGGATCTGAAGGTCCGGCAAACCCCTTCTCCAGCATCCTGACTGTCTCTTCCTGTGCAATGAAATCAGTCATACGGAGGGGCGCAGACAGCAGGGATGGGTTTTCGCAGGCCAGAAGCATCATTTCGCTTCATGATGCTCTTTTTATTCCCTCCTCCCTGACTTCTTTTGCTGCCTGGCAGGCTCTCACAGACAAATACAGCACCTGAGATGTAAATGCGCTTGGACCTAAATGTGAGGTATTCTGTAGAGTGCCTCGGCTGTCAAGGCTGCAAAAAAATTCAG
Organism: Nothoprocta pentlandii; assembly: GCA_013398315.1. Classification (NCBI taxonomy): domain Eukaryota; kingdom Metazoa; phylum Chordata; class Aves; order Tinamiformes; family Tinamidae; genus Nothoprocta; species Nothoprocta pentlandii. The sequence goes on along the minus strand of VZSG01001429.1, from coordinate 44,004 downwards.
TGGGGAAACAAGCAGTAATTCACCTTACAGATAAATTCTTGTAGCCTCTGTGCTGTTCACCTGCCTTTTGTATTTGCTTGTGATACCCCAGAATCCATCACTAGTTGTCATAGCTACCAAAGGGGCAGATTTTCAAAGTTAAGTGCACACCACCATCCATCTCAGAAAGATAAAGCAGGTCTTAAACCTTTAGGTATTTTCACCAGGAGTTAATGATACAGCTAATTTAGGTATAGTGAGGTGCACAGACATTTAAAATGCAATGATTTTGAGAAAAATAAGGCATGACAAGGCATTTTTAAAAATGTGCTTATAATAAGATTAAGCCGACCCAAAGCAAATACAAGCAATTAGCTCACAAACCTGAAATGTGTGGCACAAGAATGCACTTCTGGCTGGTGTTTTCAAAGGAATTCTGCTGTTCAGAGTTGCTGACATTGGCAAAGGCTGCAATAATTTTATGGTATTTGTTTAATGCACAGTAGATTTCTCTGTGGATGATATGGTGGTGAACTGTTTGATGTTCTTCCTAAGCGGCGTCTTCTACACTGCAGCATCTTCTTTGTGACTTGCCTGGCTGTGAATCAGTCCAAAGTCAGTATTAAGCAGGGCAGTAAATTACCTATATTTTACCAAAGGTCCAACACCTATCTAATTGTTTCTACCGTTTGGGGATCTATGCTTAAGGTTAATTGCAAAAGGCATGTAGCATTAGGCAGCTAGCCACAGTGAAAAAAAAGGGAGGCAAGATTAATCAACAGGGTTAGAGAGAAAATTTCTTTCCATATAATTGTACAGAGCAACTGTGCTTTAATTGTAGCATTGAGAGAATATGTCTTTCAAATGCTAAATTATTCATCGTGTTAGATACTTGAATGATCTTTTCTTAAATCTCCATGTAGGAGGTAAAAATTCCACAGACAATACTTAAGGGGAAGATACTGGAAGAAAATTTATATGAAAAATTTAAAAGTCTCTCATCTGCCTAGACTGATAAATAGTAAATATGGGGGGAGGGAGGAAGAATGAAAAGAAGGGGGAAAAAAAACTTAAGGGAGAGCTATGATTTAAGAAGCCTGTTTCTTAGAACAACAAATAGTGAGTCATCATAATAGAGAAAGAATTAGTCATTCTTTGCAGCACTACAGTACATCCCCTGCATGAGCTGTGCAGAAGGCACACAGAATTAGGACTAGACTCTAAATCAGGACATAAAAGGCTGATTTTTTAACAAAGATCCAGGGAACAATCCACCGAAGGCTGAAATCCCCTGGATTTATTGCACTCCGTGTACGACAGCATTGAGGCAGCCATAGAATACAAACGGGATTCAGGCGGGCAGCTCGAAGGTGTATTTAATTGCAGAGCCCAAGCCTGACATCTTTGCTCCGTCACAGTTAGTGTGGATTAGATCGGGCGAGCTTGCCAGGAGGATGATGACAAGACCATGATTAGGCATATGCCTCAGAGAAGACAGTCAGTGGAATAACGGTTTACACTGTCTGGCAGGATTACATCACTTAGCTGGCCCACCAAGTCTATTTTTTTACGGGCACAGGAGCCAAGATTTGTCCTGGGTCATTCGGAGTTTTTTTATTTGGGCAATAGTCCAGAATAGAATACATAACACACAATGTTTTATGCCACACCAACATTTCTTGTATACATGTGAAGTTATTTAAACACAGCCTTTGGGGGGAATAAATACTCCATATTTCTTCTGAAATAACTTACTGCAGTCTTAAGTATGTGTACTCTTGCTTGCCGGTGAGAAGACATTTCTCCCACTTGTTTTTAAAGAGTATTAAATTAAACCATCATGAGACATTGTTATTATTCATCCGTGGAAAAACTTAGAACA
>VZSG01001429.1:0-40956 GCA_013398315.1 Nothoprocta pentlandii | reverse complement strand
TCAAAAATTGTTTGTGTGAATGAAGTTATAATCAATCAGGTTGGAGAAAGAACTAGGGCTAGGTGCACTGAGGAGCTTCAGTGCCCAAGCCAGGGTTTGAGTGGAAGACAGAGCCTCTCCACCATTTGTATTTCACTTTTCAGTCCAGAAGCTCCCAATGTCATCTAGCATCTCAGCCTTCAGCTGCCCCACATCCCTTTCCTGAACCACCACAGAACCTACAATGGGGAGTCCATGAATCCCATGGCCACCCTAGTCCAGCTGGTGGCAAACACAGTGCCTAAATGAACCTCAAGGTTTCAAGCTGTACTGCAGATCTAGCCCTTTAGAAATACCAAGAAGAGAAGGCATATTTTGAGCCTACCGAGGCACTGGTGATCAGTTCTGGTGCCTTATGTGGTCTCCCTCTTTTGCCCCTAATACTTCTCACCTTTCTTGAGTTTCTGTCAAAAAGGCCAAAGGAAGAGTGGAGATTACTCTAGCCTGGTGCTGACTGCACCTTCCAGGGAGGGAGGGAGAGGAGTTACACTTTTCAACAGCCTCACACTGTGCAGGGCAAGAATCTCATTTCTTCTGCTTCCTAGGTGAATACCCAAGTCTTATACTTAGGACGGTCTATTCTTCTCAAGCCAAGCACTACTTGCCTCCTTCTACACCCCTGTTTTAGAGAAAATACTAAGTCCTACCTAAATAGATGTTTGTCTCGCAGCTCTAGGGACAACTATGAACTATGGATCTGGAGGAAAGAAAAGCACTAGAGACTTGGATGGCATGCCCTGCAGCCCTGAGTGGGAGTGGATTTGCCAGCCTTCCTGCTCATTCTAGGAAGCTCCTTATCCAGTAGTAATACTGTGATTTTCTTTGTGTGGCTCTTCGAAACACCTGCAGGCACCATGTGGAGAGTGCACGCGTCTTACCTAAGGACCTGCGTGTTTTTTCTTGCCCAGCCAACTTCCACTGGCAGGTGGATGTTGTAGCCCTATCCATGTCACTTCCATCCAACCTGCTCATCTGGTTGCCACCGGGCACTCTTCCAAATGCCACATGGCAGCAACTGGGCGTCCTACTCCATCAGAATGGGACCTGGGTCAACCTCAAGGTCACTCACCTCAAATCATAGATGCTGCAGCTGCTGCTATGATATGCGTATGATATGATATGCATATGATATGATTATGAGATGATATGCATATGATATGATACGATATGATATGCATATGATATGCATAAATATGCATTTAGGGTCTTTTTTGACCCTTACAGTTAGTAAAGGTTAAAATGCTTTCCTTAGTTCAAAGACAGAAACTATGTCCCAAAGGAATCCACAACAAATCAGGCTTCTGTTTAGCCTGAATTTGATAACACATGCCAATATAAACGCCATGTCCAAATTAACAGTTGGGTCCAAATTACAGCAATCTGACGGACAAAGTGTACTTAACATGATAATGTATTAATTTTGTCCCTATGCAACATGAAAATATTAGAGCACTTCGTTAATACTAGCTAAACTTCTTGTGTATGTGTGTATGTGAATTTATTAATACAGTTATATGTTAATTGAGAATCAGATTAAATGAAACCACCCACAGAAATAGTAGTGCCTGCTATGGTCAGGGTTGAATTCTAGATTCAATGTCTAATTCATTACTATATGTCACTGCCGTAGAGGGAAGGTTGATAGTCCAGAGAAAGAGCTGAAGTTAAAGAAATGATAAAAGGACTATTCATTTTCTGGTTGATTGGGACTCTATCTTCTCATCAAATCATGATCAAATACAAAAAGTAAAGTTGGTAACTGCTATTTTGGGTGGTGACTTTTTTTTTTTTTTTTTGATTTGTATTCAACATGCAGATAGGAAAATATATTTTCTTTTTGAAAAGTATGATTTTATTGTTAAAATTAGCTTCGTGAATATTTCAATCAGGAAAAAGCATTTCATCAAGTATTCACTGGCTTGACAGAGCTAATATACAATTGACTTAAAATAACTTATGTTTACAAGACTATATTATATGAAGAAAGCAACTGGGTTGGTCCAAAGCTAAGTATTATTTGGCCCAGATATCATATTCAGAAGATCTCCAAGCCTTTTGGAGGCAATCAAAGAGAAAATATGGCAAGTGAGCATTCTTTATCACACCAAACACTTTTAAAAGTAACTCAGCTTTAGGACTTGCAAAAGAGGTACCTATGTTTAGCCTCCTGAATCCACTTTCAGTATTTCAATAAAATAGACTGAATAAACACAGACAAAACACTGAGAATTTTTAGGGAGTTGACAATTTTGAAAACCAAAATCACATAAATATTGCTGATGCATAGCCTGCAGTGAGATTTCTTCAGAGAAGCACAGTTTAGTGACTGAGAACCAAGACCAATTTGGCTACCAGCTATGATAAGTAAGCACAAACATTCCTATTTGACAAACTGGCTGGAAGCCCGTTTACTAAAAGCTGTCACCATCTTTATGTAGACTTGCCAAACATAAGTTAAGAAAAATTCAGTTGAGTAGGCTGAAGATCATACAGCAAACCCAGAAGATATGCAGATTTCAAATACAAAGTGCTCCTATTGCGCATTTACTGGTATTTTGATAAAATTAATAAAATTCATCAGGAACATATGTTTACTAGGCATTTTACGAAAGCGAGTCACCATTAAATTAGATAGAGAAGTCATACTTTAAAGAGAATAATACAAACCTGTTTCTGAAAGGTAAGATTTAAAGAAAAAAAATCAGTAGCTTAATGATTTATGTAGTTTCCTAATAGCAAATCTGATTTTTCCCATGTATATTCTGCATTTATTGAGTGATACTAAAGCCTACAGTTCTATGAGTATCTTAAGCATAATTTTTAACTGCTGTTCTTAGAGGTTTACTACCTCAACTTGTTGCTTTATTAGATTTCATAGAAGGGAGGATGACCAGAAAAAAAATTTCTTATGTAAAACATACCACAGAGAGGCAGATCAGAATTCATTGGTCAGGTGAGGGCTTTAAAGGCAGCATTTAGGCTTGTACTTTTGAAATTACACTGCTGAAACTAAAAGGAAATCTATATAATTTCATTTTTGTGATACAAATGGCATTACTCAAAATTGTGACCATCTCAAGAAATTATCTGATCTTACATTTTCTGCCATCACACAAAAAATTGTGTCTAAAGGTTATCTCCTGTTGTACATATGTTATACAGCATAAATACCACGTGTAGAATCATGTTTCTTCATGCATACAGCAGTTAGCCACAGCATCTGGCCTGGCTTAAACGCGTAGCTCCAATAAACTCCAATAAGTGAATTCAGTATAAAAAGGAGAACAACTTTAGTTCTAAAGCAAGAGTTTTAGGACAACCTGGTAGCACAGTTAAATATCACTTAATTAGATGACTGTATTAATACTCACACTATATGACATATTTGTGTGATACTTAGTAAGAGATGTACTAAAATTAAAGGCCAGCAAATCAATTGCTAATATCTAATAGAGTGAATTTGCAAAGCTAATGGATCCAGATCCTGTACCTTCTTTCAGGAAGATGATATACTACATTTACAAACATTTCTAAGCAAAAATGTTACCCGAGTTACCTGCCTCAGTTTAAGCACTCATTATAAATGGGCCTTGGAAAGACCTCCTAGTGGATATTTAATGTGGCCATCATTTAATGTGCCTAAATACTTACATTTCTGGGATTACCACATGGCAAAATTTTGCAATTTTCTTCTTGGACTAGAGAAGTGAATGTTGCTTTACTAATTGAATCCAAGAAGGTTTTCAGAAAATTATTATTGTTCTCCTTGCATATTCGGCAGCATGACAAATGACTTGACAAATGACTTGAGCTTTGTTTTTAAATTCTGTTATGTGAGCTGAATTGGACTCAATAGCAGGAATCAGAAATGACCTCCTTCCTGGCCCCCATTCCAAATATTTTGGGACCTGAGGGAAGGTTCAGGCATCCAGCAGTGATAACGTACTGTAGACTCCCAGGTATGCACATGCTACCTGACAAAACCAGACCACTCTTGCATGTTAGCATAGTTTGCAATTAGTGCCAACCTCAAATCTCTTCCCACCAAAGGAAAAAAAAGCAATGAATAGTCCTAATGACTAGTTAGTATGACCTAAAAACTCCTTAACGAAAAACCCATTTCCCTTACCACAAAACTGAAGCGGGATCCACCAAAACCCACCTGCCTGTGAGTGGGGACACCCGTTGAATAATATGGCAGTAGGGGAAGAGGGACATTGCCGTTTCTCACGGCGTCAGTAGAAAAGCGCTCAAAGCTTCTGGGTGTCTCTTTATGAATTTTAATGAGGCCTGGATTTGTCTCCGAAGGAGGCAGCCTTCATTTTCAAAGCAATCCAGGCAAGTTGCTGCAATATTAGAAAACAGTGCAAAAGCATGAGTGCTAATATAACAAAGCACTTCGATGCATCTGTGCCAGGGAAGGGAAGGCAGCTCCCCTCTGTGCTCATCCCCACTGTGCCTCCCCCTAACCCACAAAATTGCCAACTTCGAATCTCACTTTCCAGTATCGTCTGCACATTTTGTTGCTTAAATAGTTTGTGCTCTGGAACAAGCAGCAAAAATAGAGGCTGATCGCTGTATTTTTGTCTCAGACACAAAATGATTTGACGCTTCTCAGCCATCAGACAATTGCGGGGCAGGCTTGAGCTAATTTTGGCTTTAGAAAATGTTTCCTTCCCTGTCTTACTTCAGCATGGCATTTAAACACAAATAATATCTTTGTAATATCTTTAGCGCAAGCAAATCCATTAGGGAGGCCTTTCAGCTCCCCTCAAAAAAGGTGAAAAAAGTCAGTATTTCCCAAATAGAAATCAGCTGTATGAGTGGATCTTTCTGATCTGGGCAAGCCCTTCAGGTACTGCAAACCTGGGCACCCAGGCATGCCATGGGACATCCCAGGCTCGAGTGGCAGTGTTTTGGGGACCAAAAGCCTAATTTACATGGGGAGCAGCCAAGGCTTGGGATTCAGGAAACTTTAAAGGTGCTTAAAGCTTCCTGAATCACTGCTCCCAACTCAGTCTTGCCCTGAGTGCCACTTGGCTGGACCAGCTACTGGACCTCTGCTGCCATAGCCATTAACATAGTGGTTTCTTTCACAAACAAGCCTTTGCAGCTGTGCAAAACCTAGCACTCTGCTGGCTTGGACTCAGATAGAAACCGTGGGTGAAAAAGGTCAATATTTGCCAAACAGAAAAGACCAGCTCCAGCATAAGGTTTCCACGAGTAAGTGAGTCATGTGCAGTGAGAAAGATTGTGAACATTGAGTTCATAAAAAGACGGTCACTTTAGAAGCATGCTTTGGTGGCTACAGAAGGTCAACACTCAGAGAAAGACAGTTCTCAGACGGCCACTTTCGGACCATGGGAGGGTTTCCTGACTTACAAGCAGCTACTAAAGACCCAGAACCTGGGAAGACCATCAGAAGGCCTCCCTCCCCATTTATTTTAAGAAAAAAACAGCCAAGGGTCCCTCATAAATCAGACCCAACTGGTTTCCCCCACTTGCACAAACTCTGTCACCTTGTCTCGGCTAGAGTGGTCACCACATTCCTGCTTCCCTTGCTGGCAAACATATGGATGGAAGGCGCAGGTCACCACAGAGCTTGACACCCCTGTAAATAAAGCAGATGGTCAGAGATTAAACGATACACAGGGAACAAAATGAAATGAAGTGAGGCTTTCTAGCTTGATGATAGGTAGTGGATTATTTAGTTACTAGAAAGAAATCTGTATCTCAGCGGCAAACTTTAGTACTTTGAAACAACAGTTACTTTATTGTACTTTCAGTATCTCCACTTTGCTTTCTGAAGGAGATCCCTAGAATCCTAAAGGCAACAGCAGATGAATATCCCAGGCTCACTAAAAGCCCATGTGAATTTTCACATGCTCAAACAGAAATCTCTCAGTTCCTCCTTTGACCTTATTACCAGGAACACCTAAAACAAATACTGTTGTGAGCAAATGAATTAGAATGAGGTAAACTTGATGCAGCTGTTCTCATCTTTTTTTCATGTCTTTATTCTCATTTCCTTCCACCTCCTTCTTTTATTCTCATCTTTATGTGCTGAGTTGTTTTCTTCTCCAGCCTCATCCCACTTTCTCATATTCCTTTTTCCTGCTGCTGTTCTAAACTGCTGTTTCAAAACAACCCATCTGCTCTCCTCATTTTCTTTCGCCTTTCACACTCACTCCACCACCTCCTCCTTCAAACTGCTCACCAATCCTGTGTTCCATCTACCTTTCAAATGCTTTTTAATTTAATGCACTTTTACCCATGCCCATGTTTGCTTCTGCCTTTGTTTGGTTTCCCTCATCTCTCCTGTACTTTTGAGTGCAATTAAAAAGAGAGAAGACAGTGTCATTAGCATGGCAAGGGCATAAGAAGAGTTAGAGTGCACTTGGAAAAAGTATTCCTGACAGCCAGGGATGGCAGACTCTTAAGAGGAGTATTGTCACGAGGTCCTTCAAAAATATATGGGAAGTGGATGAAGGAAAGTCAGTTCATCACCAACTACTGTTGCATGAGCACACATGACACGTTATATTCATTGCTCTCAGTTAATGCCATCAGTTGCTTGGAGAAAACATGGTTAGGAAGCCCTGTGCTCATGTGAAATAGCAAAGTCTTTATTCTGGCATGTGAACACCACCACACCTAGTGAAAAAGGATTTGTCCCTTGCAGCAGGTTAACCATTAGCCCATCACGGGAGCAGTTGTTAGGTGACTCTGTTTACTGTCTGGGCAGGTGATAACCACACCTATACATAGCAAAGAGCCATTTCCTTGGAAGGTCAGAAAATACCCGGGAAGTCCAGAGCTCTTCCCTGCTAAGGACTAGCTCCCAGAGAATGGATTTGAATCATTATCAAAACTGTTTGGCCCCTCAAAGCCACAGCAGCTGCTGTAAAAGGTAAATGGACGCACAAGGCCCAAGACCTGCAAACCTGGGCATGGTGCAAAGCATTGTAACTGCTTATCAGCTGGACACTATCAAGTACAAAAACTTTTGGATGTAATCTAGCAGATAGATAACTTTATTTTCACTGCTGCTTCCTTTCTTCCATAAACTTTGGCATCTCTTTATGTGTACATATGGATTCAGTCAGAGAAATTATTTTATTTGCTTTTACCTTAGCATTTCTAAAAGCAGCTTTAGTGGACCTGGTGAGTGTGAAGTTATCCCAATTTCAATGTTTTGCAACAGCAAGTCTTTAAATGTATAGTAGCCAGCCTTTGAAGGAGTCCAACATTCCTTCAGGACACCAAAGATTAAGCCTGAATTTCTTGAGTTTGCAGGGTTCAGATTGTAGATAGCCGGCACATCTCTACTAGCTTTTTATTTCTCATCATTATTGGCATTATCCAGACGCCTAGGAGTTAGAGTCAGGGACTCAGGTCCCCCCACATGCTGGCTTCTCATGCAGCCTCTATGCTAAATGCAATCAGCACTGCTGTAACCTAAGCCCTAAGCTCTGTGTTATGACCCCAGCCTTCCAGTGCACTTTGTTGTCCAGGAATGTGTACTATAAAGTCTCATCTGCAGGCAAGAGTGGCTATATTAGGTCAGACAAAGCACCCTCTAGGTGGGTCCAACTGTAGAAATCCATCCACTAAATCGCCACATGAAAAGGTTGCAAACTGGTTCAGGAGACAATTAAGAGCATTTCTGTTTATACAAGAACCTTTTGCTCAGGATTACCAAGCCCCTGAAAAAAGGGCTGCTCAAGAATGCAGTAAAGATTACGCAACCAGATAAGGACATACAAAGACTTAAAACGGGGTCATAAAGTTAATAGTCTTTATTAAAGCCCACGTCCTTGTACATCTCGGGGCACTCCGTCCGAGACGCGTGATCAAAACATTTAACAAGCGTGTGAGTCTGGAACTGGGGCACTCCCTTGAAGAACTGTCGCTAGGCGAGCATAAAAGTGAAGATTACTGCCCAGTATAAGAACAAAATGTTTCTTTAATTCAAAATAGGGCTTCAGTTCATTAAAGAATTTGTGTGATGCAAGCTATTTGACCAAGAATGAATGCAAACCTGCAGTGTTTCTGCAAGTGGATATGCTTTGCCCGAGCTGAGGGGAGCATCTGGGGCAAGGGGATTAAAGGTTCAGCATTCTTGGACCCATGATGAAGTTGGGAAACCTTGTTTCCATTCAGCCTAGAGCATGCAATGACAGTAAACCTTTGCCAGGAAGAAATGCTTGAATATAGAAACAATCGTCAAGATTTCAGCTCATCAGGTGGGAATGAGTTTCCAAACAGGAAAGCATAACGCAGCATGAGCCCTGAAGCCACATTCTGTATCTTGAGATGGAAGCTATGAACCACAAAAATCCTGTGTCAGCAGATCTCCGATTGCAGCAGGCAGACGGGGAATAAAGAGATTATTGCAACCAGAATGAGCTCAACCCATGACGTACAACCCCGCAAACGATCTGTTATTCAACAGATGCCAGCATGGGGCTTTGGGCGCTGGGGACAGATGTTGGAAATGCTTCATGGGAGTGAGAAGCCCTGCCTCTGCACGTTGAACCTGCTCCTGGAGGGCCAGGACTTGGCCCAGCAAGTAGAGCAGCAGCTTAATTTGCTGCTCCCAGAGTTATGTCTTCCTCTACAGGCCATTAGAGACTCTGCTGCTGATCTAAGGGAAACACTCCGGTTTTATGTCTCAAAAGGAGCAAGTCTTTGGCAAGCACGTAAGATTTGTTTGCCTTCCCGCATATAAACACGACAATTTGGAAGCACTGCGGCTAAAGGGTAACGTGAATGTTTGTTACAGAGGATGTGAATTCACAGACCACTAGATACTCATAAATCCACTCTTACAGTGCATTAGTAGAAAAATTGTGTTTAGTCAAGTGATCTATATCTTAATAAAAATACAGTGATTCATACTTCCAGACACCACAAACAAATTATCTTAAAAACATCCTCCTAGGTATTGGGGAATGAGACTCTTGTCGTCATACCATTTTACTGACGAGAAAGCCAAGACCAGAGCACTTTGCAGGAGAAACTCATCACAGCTCACTTCTGATCTCTGACACTGACTCGGACGCAGTATAAGTCCCATTCCTGCTGTCACCTGAATTCAGCTTTAAGATGACTTTGAGTACAAGATTCTTTCAGCACTTTGTGCGAGGAACTCTGTCTTAGATGATCAACCAGTGCAAATAGGCATAACTTCTTCTGTTTAACGGAAATGATGCAAATATGGACAATTATGGGATCATTTTTTGTTATTCTCTTATGGGAAGCTGAAGATACTAAGCACTTCAGACATCCATTTCCTAATAAACGTCAGGAAAGATCATTTAAATGGATAACAACATCAAAAAATGGACATTAGATAGCAAATGTTGCAGCATTAGTTATCTACTGGCCACCATAGATATAAAGTAACAGTATAAAACTGTCTTTACTGTCTACCGATTTTTTTTTTATTTGTTGCATGTATTGATGCTTTTCTTGAAGGATTAGTTTCTCCTCAGTTGTGTATAATTATGTTCGATAAAGTCCCAGGTCAAGCTTGAGAAATTCTATTCTTTGCTTCATCAGTTCTGACCACAAGGATTTTTCCCTTAACTTGGAGAGTTATACAGCTGAAACTGGAAACCCAAACACCAGGCAGGCCTTGCACTTCACTACAGGTTAGATATTAAACTGTGAGTGTAGCCTCCCTGAAGATGTTTTAGCTTGTTGTACACATCCCTCTGGCAGAACAGAGAAAAATGGGAAAACCATTTCCATTTTGACCAGATTTGCCTGTGTTTACAAAAGTCAGGTTGTTTATCAGAGGAATCTTTGGCACCTTTCCTGATGGCGAAGAGGAAAATATTCAACATTGTCCCGAATAAAAAGAGTCTGTCTCAAAAGAAAAATGGACAGATTATCTGTATATGAATCCTCAGTGTCACCTATGGAAAGACTGTCATGGCAGGGAGAAGGAGCTTGGGAGCTTTATGTCCCTCAGGGCTGGCCTGTTCCTGCAGGACATCCTACAGTTGCTCTTCTTTAAGGCATCTCTGAAGCAATGACCAGTCATGAGTATTTGGAGCAACGTCCAGAACCTGCCCCACTCTGGATCCCAATATTTGAAAGAGCTGGCTAGTGCTTTGGGGATTTCCTCAGAGACCATAAGCTCTGCAGCACCAAAATGACTTTCCAAGCTCTCATCCAAGCACTCTAGGCTTTTTCTGGCTCACCACACTTCTCCCATCTGGCAATTCCAAGCCACAGTTCCCCTTCTTCTCCCATCCCTTAAAAACTGATGGTTCAGGCTGCTTTGCTTGCTTTCTCCTCCTGTTACAGGGAAATACAGTTGCTCCTGCCTGAAACATTCATTTTTTCCCTATAGGCCACTCCTCCCTCCTCTCCAAAACGGCAGTACTTAAATCTGGTAAACAAGGTGAGGGATCTTAGATTTTGTAGCATCCCAAGGCATTAGGGAATAACAAGTGCTCTTCTTGTATTTTACAGCACTGTTAATAAAATATGTAATTGCCAGAAGTTTTTTTTTTCTTCTTTGTAATCAGAGGCAATTGAACATGTTGATATGCTGTATGGTCAGTATAAGCCTGCATAACATCTGTTATAATCACAAAAGTGCTTTTAGGTGAGTGGGAAATAACAGCCATTTTTTTCCCCTCCCCTTAAAAAAAAAACACCAAACCCAAGAACACAATAAGCACAGTGCCATTTTAGTGCATTTCTGGGAATACTTAATTAGAGCTATGCAGCACAAGTCTACATTAAAGCTTCATAACAAATTTCTACCTTTTAAAAATTCACTGGGATTCAAATCAAACAAAGGCTGCTAAGTGACAAGGATATAACAGAATTACTGCTGTATGTGAGGCTACTGGCTACAAAAATAATCACACTGTTGTCTATCATCAGCTTCAGAGGAGTCGCTGTATAAATGATTTCCCTTGGACTCCAAGGGAGAAATAAGAAAGGCAAAATCTCCCCAGACCTGCTTCTTCCACACAGTTTACATAGTGCCTAATGGAGCCATGATCAGCCATTTACAAGAGGAATACATCCCCTGCTGTCAAAGCTCATCTTTTAGAATGAATTTCTTCACTTGTTAAGCATGGGAATGTTAGACTGTATGCACATGGCAAGTAACATGTTGAAGTGTACCTTAAAACTACTCACAAGTGAATTTTTGAAGAACACTATGAGCTTTTTTACCATTAGCTTTCCTACCACAGAGCTTCCTCAGCAGCAACATCTTTTCTACAATCACTTTTTTTTTTCCCCCCACTTTTTTTCTTAATCTCCATCCCTCTTTCTTTGGCACAGTAACATGCTCCAGTTCAGCCCGTTTCAGATGAAGACCACCTACCGTTCACAAGACAAAGCAAGCAGCTCCAATCAGTTAGATCTAAAATTTGGCTTTGGACCATTCATACATGGCCACATAGAATTTTTTTCCTCTTTCAGCTCATTGTCACAGTTACGACTTTTGTCCAGATATGTATCTGATGGTTCAGTTCCCACCAGCCCTATTGGTGTTATTGCATTAACACAAGACCTAGCACAGAGATAGTCACAGTCTGATGCGTCTGGATATGATTTGTGTGTGGGACAGAACTTCAGAAACCCTTAAATAGGCAGGGGGGTTCTCTGGTCATACTAACTTTTTAGCATCAAATATCTACCAGGACTTTAAAGCTGATGAAAATCAATATCAACATGCTATATGTTGTACAAATTACTTTTCTGTGTACTACATCATTCTTTCACATTCACTGGATGAGAAAACACAAGCTGCAAAAGAAAACACAAGTGCTTACAAAATGTCATCCAGCTAGAAGTTTTATTCAAGGACCCATTTGGTAAAAGTGCGGAGCACTTTTAAAGCCAAAAAAACCCACAAGTCTCACTGGAAATCACAAGTGCAATCTACCCCTGCACCAGCTCTTTGACCTGCAGGCACAAAGAGACCAGAACAAGATTATGTTGAAGTGAGTTAAACTCACAAATGTGCTAAACAAGGAAAAGAACTTCTTTACAGACCCTTAGCTCCTAGCACTAGAAATGCAGTAGCTGCTGCAATCAGCATTCCTTTGTGGACAAACATTGTTTCATAGTTGAATGTTAATTATCCCCTGCTTTATCCCCTGCTATGAAGTTCTACCTCAAAATGGCCTTAATTCCTTTCAAAGAAAATGTGAATAAGAAAAGGTTTTACTACTTTTATACTGCTAGCATTCATATTTCATGCACTGGACTAAAAACTCAACACATTCTAAAAAATTCAGATGTGACAAAGTAGATCATGCATATTAAAATGCAGTGTGGGTTGCATACACTAGAGTTCCTATTTCTATCTATGCAGGTTTCAGACCAGCCTTTTGTCAGAGATACTTCGATGAAGTACATCGATCCTAGGTGTTGTGCAAATTTCATATTCAAAATAAATATTTGTGGATTAGTTTTGGTCTGCAGACTACAATTTAGTGCATGACTGAAAAAGAGACAGTCTAAAATCAAATTCAACTCTATAAAATGCAGCTGGATGTACAGAAGTACAGCTGGGATGTGCCGGCATGGAGTTATTGATGGTTGCAAGCAGTCTGATCTATCTGAGCATTACCTAAAGCAGTGAATACAATGCATATTATCTCTTCCTTCATGAAATCATGTTTCATTTTTTAATAGTCCATGCTGAAGAATGAAAGCAAGCATCAATACAATCTTGAGCTGAATTTTGTGTTGCAGAACCTGTCCAGAAACATTTTTATGATGAAATAACAGTCATCCCCTTGAAATTCAAATCTATAACATATATTGACACATTAACTGTAGAATGGTAAAAAAAACCCACATGGAACTATTTTCAGATGCTATCAGCTGCATATGGTGTTTCTGAAGCATTTATTGCGCATGGATTGCTGATACATTTTCTGAAGAGGATATGTTTTGTAGAGTGATTATTCCTGTAAAGAGATATAACACAAGATGTTGTCTTCACTTTCTATAAAGCACAGAGTGCTGTCTGGAAGAGTTAAGCACATTGTAGAGGAAGTAGAACATAGAAAATAAATGGAAACTCTATTTTAATATGGGTATTTTACACCTAGCAATGACATTGATTTTGATATCAAAAACCCAGGATGCACAAATATTTTCTCATTAGACTTCTGAGATGGAGCTGACATGACGGAAAAAAAAGGCTTCTACAACTAAAATTTTGTCTTAATAGTTGTGTGTATGATTCATGCCGTTCTTTTCAAAGTACAATTTTATTCTACTTGCCCTTGAAAACCTCTTGAAGAGAATCTTGAGAAACTCTAAAAAGGTGCAGAAAGGTAGAAAAGTATCAGCATGTTTGTCCTCACTAGGTATTTAAAGCAGCACCAAAATAAATTACTGAGATTATAGGCCATGTCCAGTAAAAGATGGGACTAAAAAGGGATTGAAAAAGAAATGAGGTGTCTAAATGACAATTCTGAGAGATTTCAATGCCCAGCTCTATTATGTCTCCCCTAATGACTTTTAGTAAACTGCAAAGCACAGGGCAGCACCAACCCAAAACATTTGGAGCTGTGAGCTGTTGTGCCCGGGTGCCGGTCCATCCACCGGAGCACATGTGGACATGCTTGACAGGGCTGTGCTGCTCCTGCATCCCTAGCACCCAGCGTCTACCTTGCACCTGAGCTTAAGTGAGGCACAAAAGTCCTACTCCTCTGCAGGAAGGCCAAGGTACATCTGCCATTCTGCTTAAGAGGTCATGAGCGGAGCAGCTGAGGTCTCCTGATATAGAAGAAATACAAAGGAAAGGCTGCTTAGGTGGAGCACCTCATTGGAAACATTTGTTTCAGAGAGGAGTACCAAAATAACAAAGATTTTTAGGCTTCCAGTTGTTCATACGCTCTTCTATGTCCATGCTGCAGGCTTCTTAAACACATATACAAAACCAAATTTTGCAAACATCAAAATTTTCCAAACAAATATTAGTCATTCACCAAAAGGAACTTCATAAACTGATCTGCAACAATATGCTAAGTGTATATAAAATCTCTAAAATATACATCCCAGAACAATAGTTGAAGTTTTACTAGCACATACATCCAGCCAGACTTGATTTTTCAGATCTCTTTCAGATTCATTGGTATGGAAAGAGGTCCCCCAAATCCTAAAAATATATGCATGTAGTAGAAAGTACCTACTCCATGTGTTCTATAAATAGAAAGAGGCTGATTTATAAAGAAATTGTTCTTTCATCCATGCAGAAATTGATCCATTGGGAATATCCTTGTCTTAAAAGAATCATGGGTTCAGCATTATAGGAGATTGTTTTGTCCCCTCTAGCTCTCATTTCTTAGGAGACTTAGGCTGTTTCTTGATTTGTGTTTTGTATATTTCCTCATTTCTCCTTCTTTTCCGGAGAAATCATAATCTTTGGACCATAAAGCAAGGTTGATCATTAGAATTTAAACAATTTGCTCCTTTAATGCAGCAGACATAGCAGCACCCAGTTTTCCATGACCCAACGAATCCTGTGCCTGTTTTACAGCTTCATCTTCCTTACTGCTCTCCCGGGTCTCTTCTAACAGCCCAGAGAAGAGGCAGTTCATAGCTACGAATCTGGAGCGAAGGGTGCACTTATGGTACCAGCCAATCTACACCCGCACATTAGCTGGATGACTTCTGCCAAGTGCAAGGTATCTTTGCAGAGGCAATCTAGCCATTACATTAATTCAACTTTATATCTTCTGCTTAGCCACTTCTGCTTAGGCACATAGATATTGTAAGCACATAACTTTGTGACTTCTGCTCCTCTAAACTTAGTTAAAATAGTCCAACAGGCTCAAAAGATTTTAAGCTAAAGGGAAAAAAGACAGACAAGCAGAGATTGTGTAATCAAAATTTCCTCAGGAAACCATGTTAAAAAAACAGATTCCTAAGCCCTTAGATGTAATAATTGCAGTCATTACCACATAATATACATTTCCATTAGCATTAACTCATTGAATACAGATAACCTTTGGAATTTAAAGTGGATAACGCCCTTTTTGGTCATTTAAAGAAAAATAAAGATTTAAATCTGAGGCAATTAAGAGTCATTATAATAAATGATTCATGAAGGCCCAGTTTTCAAATTCAACTGTCTAAGCTAGGAAGGTAATTTCTACATTTGAGTGCTTTACCGATATATTTGATGCTATTAGTAACACACCCAAGTATTCTCCTAAAACATTTCTGAAGCCAGAGGAGGTGTTAGGGTTCTTATTCTATACTTACAACACACCTAACTCAGTTTCTGAGTTGCTGCAGGAGGTTGTGCACTAGTGTTTTTCATGCATATAAAACCTATCAGCCAAACAAACGGGCACAAAAGTGCCGCTGGTTCAGGAAGTCTGTGAGCCACAGGCCACTGGACACTAAATGATGATTCAGGGAAAATGTCACTTTATGCTTCAGGTATGTGCTATTGGCCACCATTTCCTTCAGTTTGTGCATCTCTTAATCAGATATGATGACAAGGTGGCATCTCACGCAACTCACACGGTTGCTCCTAGAGATCCCCAAAGATGTCTGGTGCCATCGTCGGTTGGCTGGGTCTTGGTCTAGTGGCCCTTCCTCGCAGGAGTCAGCAACCTCAAGCCAACTGAGACAGGGGACTGCATGTTGGAGCATTTCAGAGGTAGCTGTGATCACCCATCTTCCCTGTCATGTCCCACTGGGCTAGTGCCTCCCCAAGACCCTGCTTGCTCTGCTATGGCCAAAACATCAATCAGAGCAGGCAACAAAACTCTCTTGCTTCTCCAGGCACTGGCTAGGAGAGAGCAGCTCTCATCTTCTATTCTCATAGAAAGAGTTTGAGTGAATTACAGTGTGCTTCAACACTGCTTTTCATCAGTTGTTTTGCTAAATCTTGCATCTCTATCATTTTTACTCATACAAACTGGTTTTAGATAATACCTGCTCTTCTTTAGGAGTCTCACCTCACGAGCTCTCATGCCATAATTGTTAAGTTAGTGCTTTTCTAAGTGCCAAGCACATAGTGGTCATAAGGCATCAATACTATTTTTCCATCAGAATATACTTCATTCTCTAAACATGGCTTCACCCAGCCCTTACATACTAATGCTTTATAAATTAATCACCAGGAGCAGCCGCCAAGTAGGTTATACATTTTCTTGGTGAAAGGGAAATGTAAAAGGCTAGTCTATTTGCTGACCTTTATTTGTTAGCCTCTATTTGCTCTAAAATAGAGGCCTCCTCTTTAAATGTGGTTGACTGTTTAATAGAAATCATTCTATTTATATTTTCAAGAAAGTTCCCATGCTGTTTCTGTGCTTCTAATATGAAGCACTTCCCTAAATTAAATATGCTTACACTGTCCTTGTTTTGAAGCATGCTAATTAAGGGTGCATTTATAAATATTAAGAACATTCTGTGAATACGGTTTGTTTGCACAAAGTAAATTATATTCAGACAAATAAATGTATTATAAGACAATATGCTTCACAGAAAAAATCAGGGTACATTATACAGATGAACAGCACTGAAAATGCCGTTTCAGACTGATAATGAATGTTCAAGTGATCTCAAGCATAAGAAATACTAAATATCAAAGATTTAGGTAATTTTAAAATGTATGCAACATTTTGCTGTTCTGTCTTGAAATAAAGACAAAAATTACTATTAATTGATTCTTAAATGATACCTTTCCTTGTATACAAAGCTAAAAAAAGTATTTCATTGCAGGTCAAAGAAGAATGAAAATTCACTTTATTTTACTGGCCAGGCACAGAATCGATACATTCATTATTCACAGAGCTCTTCTTTTAGGTAAGGTAAGCTCAAAAGGTCCTCCTTTTACATACAGTTACAAAGCATTTGTACTTACTTACTTACTGAAGACCTGAATCTTACCAAAGTAAACTCCTAAGGCCACACTTATGTAAAATTACTTAGAATTTACTTGCTTAAAGGGCTAAATCTTACCCAAATTTACTGCTTTACTTGAAAGCTGGCCTACATTATAAATGAGCCTGGGGGTGTATTTATACTTGCTGGAAAAAGATATGCAAATTCATGATTTTGTCAAGTCATTCTAATTTTTGTGCTTCCTACCTCCGAAGAATTCATAGCAAAATAATTTTAAGACTTATCTAGGATAGATTATTCCCCAATTAGCCCAAACACAATTACTTTCTGGCATCATCTGGGGGATGAAGTGGCCAAGTGGTTAAGGTCATGGACTGCTAATCCATTGCGCCCCACATGCATGGATTTGAATCCCATCCTTGTCAGAAGTTTGATGGCTTACTGGGCCCAGTGCTGTTCAATTTGTTCATCAATGACCTGGACGAGGGCACGGAGCAAGTGCAAGCTTGAGCAAGTTTGCAGACAACACCAAGCTGGGTGGAGTGGCCGACACTCCGGAGGGCTGTGCTGCCATCCAGAGGGATCTGGACAGGCTGGAGAGTTGGGCAGAGAGGAACCTCCTGAGGTTCAACAAGGACAAGTGCAGGGTCCTGCCCCTGGGCAGGAATAACCCCAGGCACCAGGACAGATTAGGGTTCAACCTGCTGGAAAGCAGCTCCACGGAGAGGGACCTGGGAATCCTGGTGGACACCAAGTTAGCCATGGGGCAGCAGTGCCCTCGTGGCCAAGAAGGCCAATGGGCTCCTGGCCGCATCAGGAGGAGTGTCGCCAGCAGGTCAAGGGAGGTGATTCTGCCCCTCTACTCAGCTCTGGTGAGGCCGCACCTGGAGTATTGGGTGCAGTTCTGGGCTCCCCAGTATAAGAGGGATGTGGAGCTTCTCGAGAGGGTCCAGAGAAGAGCAACCAGGATGATTAAGGGAGTGGAACATCTCCCGTACGAGGAGAGGCTGAGTGAGCTGGGCCTGTTTTCTCTGGAGAAGAGAAGGCTGAGAGGGGATCTGATTAATATGTATAAGTTCAGGAAGGGAGAATGCAGGGAGGAAGGGGACAGGCTGTTTTCCTTGGTGGCCAGTGATAGGACGAGGGGTAATGGCCATAAGCTGGAGCACAGGAAGTTCTGTCTGCAGGTGAGGAGGAACTTCTTTCCTGTGAGGGTGACAGAGCAGTGGAACAGGCCGCCCAGGGGGGTTGTGGAGTCTCCTTCTCTGGAGGTCCTCAAGACCTGCCTGGATGCCACCCTGTGCCACATGCTGTAGGTGTGCCTGCTTGAGCAGGAAGGTTGGACTAGATGATCTCTAGAGGTCCCTTCCAACCTTAAATATTCTGTGAGTCTGTGATTCTGTGATCTCTCTGATCCAAGAGAGTGCTTTGGTACACAGTGTCCAGATAACGTCCAGAGAAGAGCAGAAATGTAAGCAGACCACACAGAAAAATGTAAATTTAAAAATACATCATTCAAAACCTCTACCTTTTTCCTCCTTTTTCCTCCTCAAAAAGGGTACAGTATCTGCTTGTTGCCAAGGTATTAAACAACAAACTATGGGACTAGAAAGTTACCTCTAACTGGTTTTGGACAGTAAGACCCTCTTCTGCCCATGTAGTTAAGACAGGTTCTTCAGTTTATCCAACTAATTCAGCCCTGTGCATGAACATACAGATAACTTGAACAAGATAAAAAAATGACCTACCTCAACACACGCACTTCTCTGTCATTCAGTGAAACATGATGCAAGCACCTGAGATCTCTTATTTCCAGAGAGACTTGGTAACCATAACCAATCCATTTGTTTCCACTTCTGTAGGTAGTATTTATTTCCTTAACTAGGTACCTTCATTTGAAATCCAAAATTTATTTGGATTTTTAAAATGCACTGAGTATCCAGCACATATACAGTTTTGTATTGTTTGGCAGAAACAGTTTTAAAATGCCATTTGCATTCGTTTTCATTAAATTCTATCTCCATTCAAAAACAACTTGATGTTAGGCATGAATCAATGAATATGAAATCAGAATTGTGTCATTGAACATTTTCAATGCAATAAGCCAAAAAATTGCCTAAAGAAACATGCATAGGTATATAATAGGCTTTTGGTTGGCTTTATAAGTTACGCTAAGTTTGCTAACTTGTGAATTGAAATGTTTTGTTTTCTACCACACAAGGTGAATCAAATTTCCTACAGGAAACTAAAATTATTAGGTCAAAAAGTAAAATCAGTTGTATCAAGCTTACAGGCTTGCTGATGCAAGTCAAGGTACCCAGAAAAAAAGTACTTGAGCTACCTTAAAGTGGCTTGTGAGATTATCCCTTTCTTGCCTCTGAGGATATAGCTTTCATATAGCTTTCAGCTGTCCAAGAACCATGTGGATTACTTCTTCTGTAGATGCAAGTAGATGATGTTGGGTCTCCTAGCATCTTAACTGGTCTCAAAACACGCTGCTATTTTCTTGTGTTTTAGATTACTGACTCTCTGGAGATGAATATGATGCTGGAAACTTGGCAGCTGGCTCCGTGACTCTGTACCATGCATTGCACATGACCTGCACACTAATGGAGAGGAGAAGAGAAGTACAAGCCCGGAGGAATGTGTTGCACCGTTGCTCCAACTCACCTCTCATCATTAGGGCTGCTGTCCACATAGGCCCACTTGCTTGCAAGGCAGCCATAAAACCTGCAGTGGACCACAACGTCGTTATGTGTTACAGCACCAAAAGAGTGGTTGTATATCCCATGGTTTGCAGACCAGAAATGTCTAGAAAGAAATTAATTGGGGGACAGATGCCAATTTACAGCAGCCCTCAAATGAGATTTTAAAGCACTGAGCCGAATCTGAAATTATTTGAGGACCTGCAAGTAAAGGACGTGAGCAAAACAGGCCTGATTTTCATCACTTTGAGCTCTTATTTTGAGCTCTTATTTGAGATCACTTTTAAGACTACATAAAATAGTCTGTTGGTGTGATGGATAGTCTTGAAAAAAAGGTCTCTTGTGATCTCCCATAGAAGAATATTGGCAGATAAATGTTAATAGGGCAGAAGACTTTGTCTTTCTTTCCAGGAAGTAAGTGCCATAGGCTCAACAGATTTTCTAAACCCACTGTTATAAGCACTTTGTTCTAAGAACATGAAACTATATACAATCCTTTTCATTTTACACACACACATACTTCAAAATGTATTTCCAACTGATTGCTTTCATCCAAGTTGCCTCAAGTTGTTTTATGAAGGGACAGGGTATACTCAAAGGAAATAGGAATAGCAAACATTACAAAGAAAAGACAACACTACAATGTTATTGTATAGAATGTACTCTATATTGGCATATGTATCTTTTTCCTTCTTAATTTAGTTTATATTTCACTGCATGGAAAAATATTTGCACACTTACTTCGACGCTGTTATTTAAGAAAAGTCAAGCATAGCCTCTGCAGTATAGCATCCATAGTTCACCTTTCAGAAGCTGAAGAAATGGTTTCCTCCACCATTATTAAAAGTTACATCATGAATTACTGGGGCCGGGAATTACAATGTCTAGTGACGCTGCAGTTCTCAGATATGAGTTCATTCATCTGCTTTCAAAAATCCTCTGCTTAGGACCTTAGTCTCCTCCTGTACAAGGGAACTGCGAGCTGTTAATACAAGTACACAGCATTTCACAAAGGGAACATCATGCCTAAATACAAGCCAGAAGACCTCTGATGCAGCAGCACTCACTTCTGTTCCCATCCTCTCCACCACTGTGTCCCTGTGCCATGGCATGGTCTCTGAAGGACTGGGGAACAGCGGAGGAGCTATTACGCTGCTCAAGAGGGCTTATAGTGCCAATGCCAGAGTATGAGTGTCCAAGATTTCAGACTAATTTGGCTATAAAACCTTCTCCCACACAATGCTTCAGGCTATGAGTTTATCTCCATCTTGTGCTATGAAAAGGAGATTAAAGTCAGGAGGTGTCAGACAGGAAGTCACCTTGGCAGAAATGCTGATGCAATGACCACCATTAGAGATTCCTTCCTGCAAGATGGATCAACACTCAAGCCTGAGCTGTTCCCAAAGATCTAATCTTCATGTCACCAAACTGATATCATAGAATCATGCTGGAAAAGACCTTGGAGATCACTGAGTCCAACCATAATCTCTTCATCACTGTACCTACTAAATCATATCCCTAAGCACCTCATGTACATGTTTCTTTAACACTGCCAGGGTTCGTAACTCCACCACTGCCCTGGGCAGTCTGTTCCAAGGATTCACTGCTCTTTCCATGCAGAAATTCTTCCCAATGTCCAACCTGAACCTCCCCTGGGGCAACTTGAGGCCATGTCCTCTTGTCCTATCTGTAGTTACCGTGGAGAAGAGATCGACTCCTGTCTCACTACAACCTCTTTTCAGGTAGTTGTAGAGAGCGAGAAGGTCTCCCCTGAGCCCCTCTTCTCCACCCTAAATAACCCGGCTCCCCCAGCCGCTCCTCATAAGGTCTGTGCTCCAGCCCCGGCACCAGCTTCACTGCCCTTCTCTGGACTCGCTCCAGCACCTCCCTGTCCTGCCTGTAGTGAGGGGCCCAAGACTGAGCACAGTGCACAGAGCCTCCCCAGTGCCCAGTACAGGGGGACGATCCCTTCCCTGGCCCTGCTGGCTACACTCTTCCTGACACCAGCCAGGAGGCCGTTGGCCTTCAGGTCACCTGGGCACAGGGCTGCCTCATGTTCAGCCGGCGGTCGACCAACATCCCCAGCTCCTTTTCTGCCACAGAGCCCTGCAGCTGCTCTGCCCAAAGGCTGTGGCGCTGCATGGGCTTGTCGTGGCCCAAGCGCAGGACCCAGCACTTGGCCTTGTTGAATCTCATACAGCTGATCTCTGTCCATCAATCCAGCCTGTCCAGATTCCTCTGCAGAGCTTTCCTACCTTCAAGAAGATCAACGCTTCCTCCCAGCTTGGTGTCATTTGTGAAGCACATATAACTGGTTATAACTGGAAGAGAAAGGTTAAGTGACTTACCCTGCAGATCCTGAATACATTTTATCACAAAGAGCCCATGAGTGTTTATGGATGAATGCCACAGCAAACACTGAACAATTCACTGTGGAAAAGAGGTGAAGACTAGAGTTCTCAAACAGGCTGCAAGAGCCGGAGGTCAAGTTCTGCTTTTCAGACAAGCAAAGCAGGAACAGGGTCCCTAAGAAACAGGTCTCAGCAGCTCCCTCCTGTTTTGAGCAGAATGTAGAAAGCACATGAGGATACTTGGCTTTGTCATAACTCAGAGGGAGGAACGGCCTTGGAACCCACCTAACCATGGAGGAAAGTCATAGCATAGCTCCGCTCTGACACTGGTGTATTCACACCTCTGAATTTAGTATGTGCAATTTTGCATTAAGAGGTGTTGGAACAGAGTGGAATTATATTCTTATTTATTTTTTATAAGCCCTTAATAAGGGCATATAGAAAGCCTGGATGACAGGTTAATGTTTAGAACTGCCTTGAGCCCAGGATATACCGTACTTGCCAAAGCAACACCCAGCTCGCATGAGCTACAGCTGTGAAATACAGACAGAATTAATACAGCTAATATGTGCTTATTCATAGAGTCACTTGGGAAGAAAATACTTCTAATGGAATGAATGCTGAGTACTAGATAAGAAGAGTAAGATATCCCCAATGACTACTTTCAGTCTTTGTTTACAACATCAAAAAAAAAAAAAAAACTGAGATTCAATTATTTATCTAGCCATTATTTATTCATTCACCTAGTAGTATCTCAGTAAACTAGCATGTGGTTTGGCTTCTCAGTTTTCCCTGAAGAGTTCTGGCCAAACACTGCACAAAGGAAAGCCAAGGAGTATTTTTATTTGAAAACACAAAGAAAGGAGACCTATCTTTTCAAATCTCTTTCATTACAGCTTTAACTGGTGATGGACATGTTCCAGACAGTCTGGTTCAAGCTTGGTTAAAGCCTTCCAATGTTTGTAGGCTGCTGAAGTACCATCACTCTTTATTGTGCCCTGAAAGCAGCTCCCAGGAAGCCTCCTTATCTTGGGAATACACTGAAAAAGAGTATTTGATTACACCATCCAAATACAGGAGAAAAGACAGGAACATGGGTTTGCACAATAAAACTGCCACTGGCCTGGTCTACTTTATTGGAGGATATTGTTATTCTACGAAAGTGTAACTTGCAACCCCAACAGGCTTATTCTCACTCCTGAGTTCCCCTTTCTTGTTTTTTGCCCAAGTGTCAAAGCTTCTGTCCTCACTATGCAAAACTTGCTGCTTTCATTTCGTATCATTTCCCCTAAATTTGTCCCTCTGTACCATTTGTTTCCCTCTTTAGTGAGCACAGTCATAGCAAACTAAGCCGTAGGTTTGGGATCTCAGCATGATCAAATTCATGGCAAAATATGTGGAGAAAGGATGGATTTTGGACAAAATTTTTTCAGGTCTGTGTAAAGGATTTTCAGGAAATGGAAAAATCCTTCTGTGAACCTGTGCTCCTCATTGAAGTGTCTTACATTTCCAGCCTTAACCACACTACTTTGTAAACCACTTACCACCAGAATGCATGAAGCTCAGCCATCACTGTGACTACCTATTAAAATAAATAAACAGTAAAAAAAGAAAAATAACCCTAAAGTCTCTAAACAAAGAGAGACTAGAGCCCATGGGCAGAGGAAAGCAGTTCTTGGTAGGGTAACTTTCATCAGGAAGGGCTGGGTGAAAGAGATATACCTGAGTAAGAGTCGAGAGCCTAAGGGGCAAGAAAATCTAAGTGAGCTGAGACAGCCTAATAAAAACTAATTTGGAGGAAGATTGAAATTTGGGGTGGGACTGAGTTACACTAAGCCACTCACTTATGTAATCACCCTTTCAAATATACTCTTTTCATTCTGAGGAAAACTATGGTTCACTAAGGCTATTTTATCTAGATCTCTAGGAGCTCTGTAGTGCTAAAAAACCTCAGCATTTGCTATGTTTTTTGGAACTTTCATCTATTAAAGTGGATTTAAAAAATACTACTTAAAAAATTGGATTTAGGTGTGGAGCTGGTATTCATGCTCAAATATACAGCAAGGCACCTTGCTGCATGCTAAAGTGGTTTAACAGTGACTTTCTCCGTTAAAGCTTGCTCCTCAGCGCTCAAAACCAAGTTCTTCCCTTCCATGCAAGGACATAAATAGTATTATGGGAATGTGCACAGAGAAGAGGTGTTTTTAAGTACATTAAGATAAATTAACTCAGCATTTCATTTTTTGATCCCAGGAAGTATTTGCAAAGCTCTTTGAGATAGCAGGAGGTAGGGGTAAGGTGCCCAAGTCCAAAGTATTCCACACTGTGCCCAGAACGAGGTTCACCCTATCTATCGTTTAAGTCAAAGTAAAATCCGGAGTGAGATTCTTGTGGTTGAGATAATTTTCTTTTGGCATTCCATAAAGGGCTGAAACTTATTTTACTGAATACTTCTCGTAACAAAAGGACGATGCTAGAAGAATCTTAAGAATTACAGATTTTGTAATAACACAAAACCTCCCTAATTACTCTAATTATTGCACTCTAATTCAGGAACCCAAAAGATTGAGAGATTTCAGGAAACTGAAACACTTTGTTGCACTTGATTTAGTTCAGACATGTCCTGCATTTAATTTCTCAATAATCCTCTTTACACGGTAATGTACCTAAAACTAATGTAATTAAGTGTGTTGGTAATAATGCATGTTCTAATGTGTTTCACCAGAATAGCCATACATAACCTAAGTGTTTTCCTGTCTCAAAAACAAAGGACTGCAAATGAATTTTAGCACTTCATGCCTTCAACCCCCTTATTCACACATAGGATCACAATGCCCAAGTATTCAGTCATGACAGAATTAATTCCTAGACAGACAGAAGCGCTTTTGCTATGAGCTGACCTATTTCTGTAATAACCTATATCGGGCCGGGTGGCATCAATGGTATCGGTGACACTTAGGCGTCTCAGTCTGCAAGTATTTTTGAAATGGGAATATGTGCCTTCTGAAACAAAATGTTATCCCTGCCACCTCACTTACGTGAGAGGGCTTGATCTAAACATAACACCCAGAAGCCAGCTGGCAAAACCTGCTCTTGCCATTGCTCCTGCTGCAGCTCCCCTGGCAAAGGGTGAAATGAGCCCCAATAGATTGAGAGAACTTTGCATCACAAACCATAAAAACCACCTTAGGGGCTTATGCCCTATTTGGCCCCTGAAGATGGACAAGCAATGGGAGCAGAACTGGAAAAGAGGAAATAACTTGCTGCCAAATCCTATCTCTATGCCTCGGGCAAAAGAGAGGCTGATTGCTGCCATTGCCAGCAAGGCTGATTTAAATAGGAGGAAAAATTCTAACAAGAATGTTTGCATTTGGAGGTTTCCTGTGAAAGAAGAAAATTCCTCCATGATGTGGAAAATTTGGAGGTTACCACCAATCCACCCCATACTGGTGGCTGCAAAGCTTTCTCACGAGCACTCGTTGTCTATAACAATATCCAGTTGTGAAGTTATCCTTCATGACCCCTTGCAAAAGCTTCAGATCCAAACTGCTATGGTCTATCCATCTTTCTTTCTTGGTTTTTTTTCACCACAAGCTCTTTGCATTCAGGATTCTCATGGACTCCAGCAGGGATTTATTATAAATTTTAGTATCTAATCCACATGAAGAGAGACTGGAGTTGAGAGGGTTCTTCATAGCTGTTGTTTTCCAGTTGAGCATTAAGTGCCCATTTTAGCACCAAGTCCCTCATGGCCTTGGTAATTTAATTCATGTGTGTTCCATGAATATTTATGTATGTTAGTAAAAAATAATTCAGAGACAGTAATATCGCTCTGTGTCCCCCTAGTCAACAAATAGAAAGAAGGGCCCCCCCCTCACCACTCGCTTATCTCCTGGTTATTAATGTACAATAACAAATGCCAGGCTCTCAGCTGGGAACATGATATTGTAATTGCTTAGTAGGCTGTTAGGGCATACCTGTCTGTCAGAATCAAAACACTGAAAATAACACTGCTGCAAAGAGAATGGTTGATTTCTCGTGCCACCTCGTGGAAAAAAACACTCATTGCAAGACGACCTTCTTGAGCTTATTTTTCCACAGAATTGGTGTAGTCAGAAAGGAAAGAGCCTGGCTCAGGTCAGCCTTTCTTCCTTCATGAAAGAATTTCCTGCCTACTAAATAGTAACCTGGTTTGTTAATATCCTACATTCAAGTACTTTTGACCAGTCCAGCTAAACCCAGTGGCTCGTCTTTCTTTCTCTGCACTTTATACACAGCACCCAATCTCCACAACTGAGATTTAACCAATTCTCTGGCCTTTCTACACAAAAATTTCAGATCTTCCCCAAGGCTCAGGTCTATTCAGAAAGACAGTGTGATGCTTTGAAAATTTGCCAGACAATAAAAATGCTTGTTTGCACCTGGCCAGCTGGCCAGCTCATTTTGTATGTTTTCTGAAAATCATTCACTAATTGTTCTAACAATAAATATTCACTGATTGCTTAATTAAGCTTATTAAAATGCAAATCAAACTCCAAACCAGGGATAAGAATTAAAAAGGAACATATTTCCGCAATGATGGAAGATCTGATTTAACTTTTTCCATTGGCCAATATAATATCAATTAATGGTAATAGGAAACGGATGAACACAAATAAGTCTGAAAACATGTTTTGCAACAGCAGTTTAAATGGCACCATTTTAACTTACCTAAGCTCCAAAGAAGATTACAGAGTATTATTTTGCAAGTGTTTTAGGTCCTACCTGCACTCTATACCCGCTTGCAGGCAATTATAATTTGAAACAAAAGCTAAATCTTCCCATCCTCCTCCCTTGGCCATATTATCTACATCATTTCAAGAAACTTAAAACTTATCTAAAGATATCTCGTATCTCTAACCTGTAGACACTCACTGCACTACCTTCACAAAAGAGCACACTTGAGAAAGGCTAGGAAACCAAAGAGAGAGTGTTGTAGAACAGGAGCGATGCTTGGGGATTTAATCAAACCTCCCTTTTTAGCCCTGGTGTCAGTGAAGTTAGTCTCTATACCCCACTTTGAAACCATGCATATGAAGGATGGATTTTTTTCCCTTTTTTTTACCTTTCCCTTTTTTTTATCCTTCAGTAATGCTTCAGGCAAAGAAATAAATCCAAACAGCATGATGAGAGCAGCTCTTGGCATCATTTCCTTGACATGAAATGAACTATGAGTTACGTGGGCGCCATCTAACACAGCACACGTTTGCAGAATTGCTCTCTCCCACTCTCTCCCTCTGGAGCAGCTCATCCTACTCCCCACAGCATGCTCTCCTCAGAATGGACCTACCTCTGCTGTGCTAGGCCCTTCAGTTGGTCACAAAACCTCCAAGAACAAGGTGGAGTCCACAGACAGTGCTAATATATGGCAACTCTTCCAAACTGCACTGTTTGAATGCCTCTGATCTGCTGAATGCCTCTACTCCTACATTGCACGGGAGCTTTGCCGTGTCATGTCCACTGCACCTGCCAGAGGAATGTGAGCATTTATGAAAAAGAAAAATTATTCTTTTCTCTGTATCAAGATCTTTGTATATGTGGGTCTATCACCTGGGATGTGTAAAAAAGGCAGACAGATCCATTGCTTGTGACAAAGCTATTTAGTCCATACAGTCTTTGTTGCTGCAGTTTTTAGCCACAGGGCAGTGATATTGGCTCCTTATTTCTTGGCCATTTTCCATTACTGAACCCAGCACTGTGCAAAGAAATTAACCACAGAACAAGAGAGGCCATTCTGGCACCTTTCTTATCACAGTCTCCAGCACACAGTACAGTGGCAAACTGCACAAGTGCTTACGTGCTTGGCCGGCTATTCTCCCACCTTTGGTGCATGTGTGTATTTGCATCTGCCTAACAATCTCAGCAGCAGGCTCACCTGCAACAGTAAGGTGCTCAAAAAAGGGGTGTCTCTGTTATAGGCCTGACCACTGTCACCTTGATTCAAGAACTGATGTGATCTGGTTTTACTCTGACATTGCTTTTTAATGATGGCATGTGGTTTATGTGTCATGCATCATGATGTAGGTCTATGGAAAGACTTAGTCCAGTTCTCTTTCACACCATAACTAACACTGAACCCGTCGTAGGTGGTAATAGTTGTTGTTTTTTCAATAGGAGAAGAACTGAATATACATAGCAATCCCGCATAGATTAACAAGGCAGTAAAATTAGTGTGTGACAAAGTACAGTTATGTCCTTTTCCATTTAGGTTGTGTTCACAAATCTTGCTCACTTTTGCTGCCACTGTGTTTCTGCTGTAAATAACATCATTTTCTGGGCAAAATTCCATTCATTCCTGGAAAACATTAGTGTAAGGTGATTTCAAATTTTTATCCCTGGTATCTCTCCTTTCCTTCTTTGACTTGGACCAAGTTCCTAGATCTATTCATGTTGAGGATCCCTATGACACCTCTTCTGCTTGAGCATGTCTTCTGGACTGAAGGTGAATTTCCCAAGACCGGATAAGGACAACCCAACATCTAGAATTACTTGCATTGCTAGGCTTAAGTACATAAAAAATAAAAATAAAATAAATAGCAGCAGCAGCATCAACAACAACAGGCAGATTTAAATTCATAAAGTTGAGTCAAAGGAAATTTTGCCTGGTCTTGAGACTTTAAAGTTCATTTGAATTTTTTCTCTGGAATCTCTCTGTATCAAGCTGAGGTCCTCATACAGTTTCACATTTCCCAGTGCGAGATTTTGGGTTTGCCAGATACTTCGGTGTTTATGAATGCTGCAAGCTCTAGCAGTGCTATGGAGCTCCTATTAAAAAATGAAGCATACCAAGTCTTAATGCAGAGAAGGGAACAAAAGCTTCCAAAATCAGTCATAGTACCAGGCCAATTGAGTAGCTATGTCAATGGAGCCATATCCATGGACCTGAGGTACCCATCACAAGCAGTAAAGGTTCTGCAAAACAAATTGGATGATATCTATCTGAAAGCTTTGTCTATGCCATTAGTAAGAGCCATTAGTAATAGCAAACCTGATGCCACCAGTGGGAAAACACAGCTTGAATTGGCTGGAAGTTGCCAAACAATTTGCTAGCAGGAACAAAAGGGAGGTGAATGCCTCCCTCCTGGCTAGGATTAATGGATGCAGAAGGTAGCACAAGCTTCATTTTGTCATTACTTCAAGCAAGCAGGAAGATCTGCCACTTTTCCCTATTTGCATTTCACAGCATAACTACAATACTTAACCTTATTTTCTTACCCTCTTGCTTGCTGTCAGATGTTTTCTGCTTAAAACTCTCCTGCAACACCTCTTGACATGCTTTGTTTTCCTCATTTAGCCTCCTTGTCCATGAACTGTCAGCAACATGCAACCGGTTAACCCTTGCCTCAAAGAGGTAATTCCATACGTTTCCCCCATCCATCTACAGAGAGCTGAGGCTCTCATCGCTTGCTGCACGTAAATCACTGATATAAAGAGGTTGGTGTCAGTTCCTGTCCCCAACATGGAAATGACTTTGGCCTGAATGCCAGAAAGTGAGTCAATGTCAATGGTACTTGTTAGCATAAGTCTGTGCACTGACAGGACAGTAATGCATATTTACAAAGTGTTTTGGTGATTCCTGCTCAGACGGTTATAAATGATTTCTTAGATGAGAGCTTTTTACACTTGATGAATAGCTGATGATTGTCACTACTTTACTGTTTAATTTTTAAATTAATTTGAAGTGTAATTTTCCAACTATAAAGTGCTCTGAGACTACTAAGAAATGAATCACATTAAATGAACTTCATTATAAATCATCATCTTTGCATGACACTCAAAAGTACACTTGGAAGAAATTAATGCATCAAAGCAGGATTCTCAGTGTTTCATTTAAACAGAAAATGTGTTTCAGAATTAATTAAAAAGAAAAATTCTAGGTGAGTATTGAAGTTGTATGAGATTGTTACACCAGAGTCAAAAAACTATATTTATATCTAGTAATAGCAAGCAAATTTGTAAAGCCCTGTGAAATTTTACACTTGTACAGAAACTTGGAAACAAGAAAATCTGGTAAAGCAGGAAGGGGAACAAACAATCTTCATGTTACACTTTCTATATGAAACCACCATATCTTAATATTAAAAAGAACAACCTTTTATCCCCCCACCTACGTACAAAAAACATGCAATTAAGCTCATTTTCTGACCATCTTTAAATTAAACTAAGCTTCTCGAGAAAAAGTAAAAAAAGAAGAGACTGATAAGATATGAAGCAAATACTGCCAGCCACATTTTGTAAACACAACTTGGTCATCTGGGGAAATCCAAAGGAAAAAAGACCAACTAGCTGTGCACGAAGGTGAAAGCTACCCCACTGCTATGGACACATGGATATTTGCAAATCATTATTGTGACAAGAGTAACCAGAGGCAACATATAGGGTATTCGAACAGTTGGCTGAGGCAACTTTATTAAACTGGTAAACTGTAAATTTGGAGAATCTAACTTGCTAGGTTGGGCTTTATTGTTAGGATGAGTTTAGGAAGTAACATCTCACTTTCTCATCCAGTTTGCTAGCACCTGATGCTTTATAGAGTGCAGAATAAGAGGGGAAAAATGTGCCTGAACTTGTCATACTTCATCAAAGATTTTCAAAAACATAAGCAACTGAAGAAAAGTAGCACAAAAATTTCAAAATATTCATTCAGCTAGGTTTCAAATTTCAAGCAAAATTTCAGAATTTTCGTAGAGACCTGTTAACACAAACCCAGGAAATCTCTAAATGTACCATAATGCTTCCTCACTGGAAAAATGTTTGGGAAAGGGATTTTTTTTTTGTGTATGTATGTGCTCATTTTGCACCACAATAACAGATATTTCATGGTCAGAACCTGAGAACATGAAAAACTAATGTACAGAGTCCTGACAGTGGAGCCTTAAATGACTTCTTTGATTTTTTTTTTTTTTTAACTTAGCCGGGTAACATTTACCTGACTAGGCAAAAGTCTACAATAGCAATATTTTGTGACCTCATACCCAAACCAAAAAAAAAAAAAAAAAAAANAAAAAAAAAAAAAAAAAAAAGCTCCCAGCTCCATACACCAGAAGTGAAAAAAATCTAAAAACCCTGCTGTGACTGCTTTCATTTTGCTCCAAAATAAATATTTACCTGATTTTTCATAGCAGGCAGGGAGGAGGGAGGGAAAGCAGTGACTCAGTGGAGCCAGCAAGAAAGAGGCTTTGTTAAATGCCTAAATTTGTCCCTCCCTGGAGAGTTATCTTATTTTAAACACAAGACCTGCTCATGGATAATGGGGAAAAAATGAAAGCTTTATGAACGGCAGTGTGAAAAACAGCATGCTAGACTTGCCATCAGCAGGGATGAGTCAATAAGCACTTCTTTGGAAGACAGTTTGGGTGTAGTCCCCAGGCGCAGCTACTAATCAGAGGCTGAATCTCTGAGCATTTGCAAGCACCGCACCCTCACCGTCTCCCTTCCCCAGGCTCTCACCAGCCTTAGTTTCCGTACAGAAACAGCTTGGCAACACCAAGGTCGTTTTGAACTACTTAATTACTAGATGGGACAAAAGTAGCATTGCGTGTTCACCACTGAGGTAATTCAGTTTGGTAATACAGAGTTATGAGCGACCCATTCTTAAAATAAGAATGTGAATATGCATAAGAAAGAGCACTCCAGTAATGTGGCAGAACTAAACCCATGTCCCAGGCAGTGCTGCAAGTTACAAGTATATTGCAATTTGTAGATAATACTATAGACATACGTTGTATATGTATATAGCTAGTCCCTTCTCTGTATATTCAGCTGGATGATGCTCTTATTTCCCTGTGGTTATACTTGACATCTGTACTAAACCAGCTGAACAGAAAGGTCCTTTGTCACTAAAGCAAGGCCTACCATCAAAATGCATACACAAAATATTTACTTCCATCAAAAGTAGATGGCAAAAACAATGACTTACAAGTAATCTTCTAGGCAGACAAGCAAACCTGCAGAAGACACACCACGTCTAATAGATTATATACGAATGATAACGTAGAAGCACAGCTGCAAATTAAATTTATGAGAACGGGATCACAGACAAACATATCCTGACATGTCATCTACAATGACTGGCACACTGTCACTAGCAGGAGGGAGAAAGTGCAAAGGTGGAAGCCTACAAGACTGATGGCTTAGTAGATCAAAGTGACTGCTCAAATAAATGTATTACCCAAGCAAAGAGCTGCCTTTCAAAGGCGATGAATTAGACAGCAAAGGACCAACAAAATTACCTAGTTTTCCATAAAGTTGTCAACACAAGATGTTTTGTTGCATAACGAAGGATTCAAAATAAATTCAGAGCTACGGTGCCATCATGGTTAACACATCTTAATACTCTGCTATTGGCAATGTTATACTCATGCAACACTTTAGCCAAATCAATAAAAACCTTTATAAAAGTGTGAAAAGAAACATATGGGCAAAGCTGACTGACTATCACAACTTTCTGGGATATTCCAAAAAAGCATCTGCCTCGCTCATTCCATTCTCTTCATTAAACCCTAGAAGTTCAGGCTAGTCTTTTTTTTTAAGATCATGAAGTGAATCAACAACATATAAATATGATATGTTTTTTTTTTTAACAACAGTCTGTGCTTTGAGGATCTGTGGCAACTATGAGGAGGAGAAAAAAAGCACGTTTATTGAAGAACTATTGAAAAGTCAAGATAGGTTTATGTACACTTGTACTAGTAGTCAAAATCTGTCACTGAACACACTAAATGTGAACACACTAAATGAAAACTACAATTCAAACATTCAGCAATGAGAACTGAACACCTCTTGCATGAAATGCCTCATGTGTTTATGTTGTCTCATCTCACGTCTGTAAAATGTGTCAGTGTACTTTTTAGAAGTGTTCCTGTGATTTAGCACCTAGTGGTATCCTACTGCAATTATATTTGAAAAAAATCTACCTATTGTAGATATATATAATGAAATTTGAAACACCTCTGTAAGTCTTTGGGCACTCTGCTATTTAAATGTATCTCTCATTTCTATGGCCTCTAGTCAGCATTATTTGCAATAGTCACTGGAACCAAATTTATGTGTGATATTAAACATGCAGTGATGAGCTTGACCAGGCCTGGGCTTATAGAGAAAAAAAATTTCAAAGAGTCATTGCCAGACATAAAAAAATGTGTTCTTCCAGATGAAGAAAAATGAAAAATGAACCATATACCTGGATTTGGTTCTTCAGTAATGTGGACTCAGCAGACAAAAATCTCATACTCTTGAAAGAGGCTTCTATGACTTCTTTTAACTCTGTTTTATTTCTCTAATGCCATTTTTTTCCCATCTAGAGCAAAATGAAATATCTCAAACTCTCCGCTCATGCCAGGCCTTGTGTACCAGCAGGCCTCAAATGCCAGATGTCTTACAAGTGTGACCTTCCCCCTCAGGAAAGAGTTAGGTTGAAGTGTTGCTACTCAACAGGTTGTTTGTTTTACTGTGATAAGTGAAAGTCAAGACAAAGGGGAGACTAGGGTCGGAGAGTGGAAGCAAACCAGTTTGAGGCTTTTCTTTCTTTGTCCACACCACTAGCTGGAACCTAAATTGCAGTGAAGTGATTCAGCTCAACTTCTCTCCACTACGCTCTTATTCAAAAGGAAATTACTTTCAAAAGCCTAAGACTTTAAAATTTAATATAGATCAGCCAATTAGATGCAGACCAGTCTTACAGCAGCTATGAGTCACTCAACAGGACTGATAATACACCATTTTTTCTCTAGCCTCAGCAAAATCACCACTAGCACAACTGAGTTGATCAGCTTGGCTCACTGCTACCTCTCTCTTGTGCTTCCCAAGGTAGTGGGATCTCTTTGCAGGGTAGGAGAAGCAGCACAAGCAAAATTTGCAATATAAAAACTAAATATTCTCAAGATTGACTTTGAATTGAAAGGGGTAAATTTCTGCCTCCTAAATAACAGCACTATGGCAAAAGAGCACCAGAAATGGAGGTGATAATATGTGAAAGCAAAAGACAGATTTCTTCAGGCACTGCTTACAAGAGGTTTTAAGAGAAGAGGTGTGACACCGCTTCTACTTTTGTAATACAGATGCGCATTGCTCATTGACTTTCCTTGAGCCAGTTCCAAAGTCTAGGGCTTCACATGTTGTTTTGTTCTTAACAAATGAATAAATTTGTAAAAATCCTAAAAAAAAATTGATAAGAATTTCACTGCCCTCTAACACTTTTAAAATCAATTTTGCAATCTTGGCCTAAACCGCATTGTGCTGGATCGTGTTGTAGGATAAGGCACTTCTGTTTGTTTAATACAGTTTGAAAACATGGGGGAATATTGCCTGCTTTTGCAAATGGGTGTTAATTCAACAGCCCACTCAGCCTCAGCACAACGGTATGCACATACATGTTTGCTCAACAGGAATCTAAAACAAAAGTATGCAGTTCACGTCAAGGCCCAACTCAAAAATATTTCCAGCTTCAGTGGATTTTCAGGGGGAAAAACTCTTGTACAGTCAAGTCTAGCTGTTCCTCAGAGCAAAACAAATGATAGATTTTTCTTAGGAAAATCTCACACCATAATTACTTTGACAATGTGCTGCAACATTTAATAGCAAAGTGAAATTGTGACATTGGAGAGAGCTGGCATAACCTTAAACTTGCCATCTAATATTTGCAAGGAAATCACTTAAGGAGAAATATTGGAAGTGAGTGTATGCACAAGAACATACACTAATGACAGCTCCTTGAAAAATACCAAATGGAAGCAAAGCAAATAGATAAATGTGATATTTATATTATTTCCAAATCACTGCATTAAGCACTGGCATAATAAACTACGTGAAGAACGTGCAAAGGGATTTTGATAAAATCCTGAAGAGCAATGCCAACAAACCTGCACTGAAGCCTACGTTCCTCAACGTCACGGCTGCACTTGCAGCTTCCCAACAAGCACCGAGCTTGGGGGAATGCCACTAAAGGGCAGGGTGACCTGCTGCTCTCAATTGCTCCTCACTCTGCTTGGACACAGCCTCGTAGGCACAAACCACAACCAAGAGCCTTTCGGAGGGGCTCAAAATGCCTGTGAGGTCCCACTGGTGGGGACACCTCCCCACGCTTCGATCAGCCAACTCTTTTATCAGGCTCTACAAACGAAATGTCTTCTTGTTCAGTAAAAATTTTATGCTAGGCTGCTTAAAAAATGCATGTTCAAAGTAAGTATATTATCTGCCACTTATTAAAAGCAGATTACTGCAAATATGTACTCTGGTTTTCATGCAAAGCCACAGAGGAGGAAAAAAAAAAAAAAAAAAGGTTTCATGCTAAGTTATTTTGGCAAATACTTTTCCCAAGGGCATAGATTAGCAAGCAAGAACGATTACAAGAAAATACATTATATACCATGAAAACTTTTTGGTATGCATGGAACAGTTTAAGGTGTTATAATGTCACATTGCCACATTAAAAAAAAATGTGGTCTTGTTTAGCCATTGAGACAAAAATACAGCATTCATTGTGTATAATAGCAGCTAATAAAGAAGGAAAAAAAAAAGTAACCATGTTTTAATAATATAGTGATTAGAAGTTGGCGAGTATTTATCTAAAAGAACAAGATGAATATTTCTTATGGCCTTAATCCCAAATCCTTTGAAGCTGGAGTTTTTTCCCCATGACTTCAGTGGACTTTCATTCAGGTCTCTAGACCATTTGTCATTATTACCTACTCATTTCAGCCTGATATCCCACAAAAAAAAAAGTGCTTCATCTGCGTGCTGACAAGCCCAGCCAGGGTACATTGGTTCTGGAGTCCATCAAAGTTGTTATTTGTGCCAGAGGAGAGCAGAAACACATCTTTAATCTCCCTGTTCATGATTTGATGAACAGTAGCTACCTGGGTTCCTCATCTGCAAGGAAAACTCATGAGTTTGACTCTGTGGTGGAAAGAGATGTTTTGCCTAAGTAAAAGGTGCAGAGGATGGTTAAGAACTCAGCTCCTCATGTCAGATATCTGGATAAGAGAATAAAGAAATTACAAAAAACAAAAAGACTAAAAATCACTGATTTTAAGCAAAGATACTGCAAAATGTTACTTAAAAGGCAATCCCTATGCGGTACAAGACATGCGAGCATGGGCCACAGCCAAGCTGAGGTTAACTCACACGGCAGAGCAAAGGTCCTGCTTCCATGGACACTCTCGTTTGGGAGTGTTTTTAAGTTAATAAGCAACGATGTCTTTACACTTTTACTCTTGTGGTCTGTTCTATCTGACCAGGCTGATTACAGTTGTGAGCATATTTGTTTACAGGTATAAAAATAGGATCCTCTAGCCTGCCTTTAGACATCCATAGCTCTACTAGAGGAAATGCATTAGTGAGTGATGTGGTTGTCCTCTGAGAACAAAACTGCTTCATTCTTAACTCTTCAATATAGATCCTTTCAGATAGTTCAGATGGAAATAAATTCTTCAGTTCCAATTCACACAGTTGTAACAGTACATAACTTAAAATACTTCCCTAGTAATTTATACAGAAATCATCACCTAACTATGCAGGGGAAAAAGATGCACTAAGGAATCACGTTTGGTGTGGAGAAAACAGAGCAAGGAAACACTGAAATGCAGTATCCTCGCTCCTTAGTGTGAACAGTACACAGCTATTGCCTCTTTTATAAGCTATTTTGCACTTTAGGTTGCATCTCAAAAATATTTTTAATTTAAATCCCATATGAAAGTAATTAAATGGTAAACCACATCAGGTGGCAAAACAACAACAAAAAAGTATTCATAGGATTAACAATGGAGCAAGATGAAGATCTTTATCATAATTGTAAAATCTCAAACTACATTTGGGGCAAAAAATCAGCCTTGGCTGAAATCATAAAATATCCAAATCCAATTAAAAGTATGCAATGCAGTGCTCCTGTTTTATAATGACTTAAGAGTGTCCCTAGAGTGATCCCTTCTCTAGGTTGCTATCTACTTTCCTAGCAGTGTCCTGCCTATTAATAAGATAGTTTTTGCGACTCTGAAAGGAATTCATTTTTGAATTAACCAACAGTGATATATATCCAATAGTTACTTTTAAAGCATGCTAGAAATTAGAGTTGGATTCCTTGGTAAGAGTGTTAAGATTGATGGTTCTGAATCCAAATTACAGTGGCTCTGCAAATCTCTGCAGGCTACATAGTTGTTTTCAAAATAAATTTGAAAGACTATGTGGAGGGTGGCTTCTGCAAAAAAATATGTTTTTAAGTAACAAATCTAAAATATGTGGCAACAGAAATGCTTTCATATTATAAATCCCTGTGATGATTAATTATTGCTTGGCACTTAGAAACAAACTTTGGCTTCATTAAACAAATGTGGCAATTTTAATCTGGCTTCTTTCTAACTCCACAATATTTAGAGCTAACAAAAGAACCTCCCGAACAGATGTGTTGCTTCCAATTTTAGCCACAGGTCTTAAAAAAGGACAGTTAAACCATCAGGTATGCTGTATCTGAGATAAAGCAAAGTTCCTCTTTCAGATCAATAGAAATGAGAAGTAACTGCATCTGATTCCGAGTACCTTCACAATTGTATAATTTTAAATTCCGACTCTCCCGGAGATTTATAACCCTGTAAACCCCGCACTATTTCCAGCGCCTGCCATAACCTCGGTTATATTACTTCCCTCTACTTGTGCAACCTTGCAGTGCTCAGTTAAGATTTAGAGCCATGTCTTCATAAGTATTTCATTTGCAAGCAGCAGCGGGAGCCAGGATTAGGAAGAGCGCCAGGGCTCTGGAGGAGCCCGAGGGGCTGCGGGAGCCTCGGGTTGGGGCTGTCCTGCGTGTGTAGTGGCCCAGGTGCTTAACTTTAGAGGGTCTGGACCTTGCTTTT
This sequence comes from Nothoprocta pentlandii, assembly GCA_013398315.1. Taxonomy (NCBI): domain Eukaryota; kingdom Metazoa; phylum Chordata; class Aves; order Tinamiformes; family Tinamidae; genus Nothoprocta; species Nothoprocta pentlandii. The sequence continues at coordinate 3,123 of VZSG01001429.1, read as the reverse complement.
CAGCCAAGCATAGCCCTGAAGGCTCTGCACACTGCAGAGTGGGGAGAGCACCCCCAAAAGGACCATCTGCCTGAAAAGTCATTTCCAAGGACTGTTTTGTGCACGCATGTCCACATGCATACACGTGCACATATCTCAGCCTGAATGCAGAGTTATGGCTTACATCCCAGGCCGTTTTCCCCCCTCAAAACAAACACTTTGACCAGGGGGTTTCTCATATTCAAGGTCACGTATAAGCTAGGGGATGCAGCAAAGCCTGCCATTGAGGAATGCTACCAGGGCAATCCCTTAGGAGGGAGCTAAGGGATGTGGTGGGGACAGCACCAGCACCAGCAGGGCCTTTCTGGCTCCTGCTTGCCAGGCCAAACCTTAATGCACAGCTCCAGCATTGCTTGCATGGAGGGCAGCAAAATTCACTGTTGACAATAGTTTGCCCAGCCACTATGCAGGCACAGCTCCTCCAGCTCCTCCTGCTGTCCGTGAGAGGAAAAAAGAAAAATCTTGTTTACTGGCTTTCCACTGACAATTGTATGAGGCTTACTCATACAACAAAAGCGTACATTTCTCTTTCCAATAGAGATGTCTGAAGGATGTACTTGATATCCTCGAATAGAGAACTTTGCTAGTGTTTTTTTCTTCACATTTGGTATCTGGAATGCCATCTTGGAGAACAGTCTGTTATGGAGTTGTCTTGTCTAGGAGCTACCCTTGTTGCAAGGTCAGACTATGACTTACAGGAGAGTAAAGCCTGACCTTACTTGAAGGGGTTTAGCTGGGAGTTTCATTCTCATATTGTTTTGGGAAACACTTCAGGGTCAGTGTCTGACACCCTCTGAGAACACCACAACTCAATCAATGTCTTTGAGCTCTCCCAGCAAGCCTCAGACTTCTTCCTGCTGATCCCATGCTCTCAAAGACAGAGACAGTTTCTCCCAACAAGGGAGATGAAGATGATCTTATTAACTCTTTAGAAAACAGAGAAACATGATTCAAATTCATATTGCTAGTTTGAAGTTTGAAGGGATGTAACCATCTTCCTTTGAAAATTATTGTCACGCCCTAGCCATGGCAAATACAGTACACAAGGGATTCATATCTCACCTGGAGGCATGTCCCTCTGACTCAGTCTTTACGGAAGTTACTAGACAAAGCTGAAATAGTGGCCTATCTAAATACATAATGGTAAAGGAATAAAACTGCCTATCAAACTTGGTAATAATAGGGTATATTTGTATATATCAGTTTACAGTAAATAGGGAATCCTCAATTTTATTGTGCATCTATTTATACATTTTATTATTATTATTTTAATTTAAATAGTCCCAATAGTTAGAACAAGTGAATGCATTCAGCAATAACTTGGGTGCTGGATTTTACTGGATTGGATTCAGCCTAATGCTATTGCCAGTCTGCTTTGCCATGGAGCAGGAGACATGCACATTTGCAAATACCTCACCACTCAAATTACGACATCACCATCACCAATCCCCACCATGTCCTTTCGCAACGCCTCCCCCAGTTCTACTCCCCCAACACTCCCCTTGCTTTTGCACACAGTGACCCATTCATAATGTCCAAGTCATGTCCCGTGCCCTACCTCACCACTTTGCCCCATCGACTTCAGAGGTCTTGGGCATGTCCTGCACAGAGCCTGACAGGGTCAGACACCTGCACCACACCAGAGATATAGGCTGGAGTACCTGCAGCTCAGTGTCCTGGGGGAACATGCTCCAGGGCCCGATGGTCATGGAGACTGGGAGGAGATACACATCACCAGGCACCACCTCCTGTCCATGGTGTCCATGGTGGCATTAGTAGGTGGCTCTGTGTAGGTAGTACATACCTTGTCCATGGTGCCGTGGTGGCATTAGTAGGTGGCTCTATCTTCTTTTCGCAAAGTCAGCTCCCATCTTCTTGGAAAGATCAGAGAGCCTGAGGAAGAGCAGAGGACCAGCAAGATGCCAAAGCAAGCTGTTGACAACTGCAAAATACCCTCAAAACCACCTTACCTTCTCTTGGCTATCCAACCACATACTGCCCAGGAAAGTACATCCTACAGATGCACGTCAGGAAACTTCTCTGCAGTAGTCTGCAGATCACCAAGGCTGGCACAGAGCACCAGATGCTTCTTTATTGTCTCTCAGAGAGTGAAGTCCTCTTGGTGGAGACGGGAAACCTAAGGTAAAAGTCCAGATTATCTTTTCTGATGGCTGAGATATATGGGCTTGAATTTACAAGACTTGAAGAGACTAAGAGTTTTCTGAACTGCACGAAGCACCAAAAGTCTAAATGGAGCCTGACTGTTGAAAGCGGTGTAAACTTCAGCCCATGCTGTGCAGAAGCTTGCACTGGCTGCCACTTATGCACTTACTGCTTCTCTCCTCTAAATCTGTGGTGTAGCTGGACCACTTAGTCTCCATTTCCATTAAATTAGAAAGGAAAGAAAAGAAGTTACCAAATGGAACACAAGAACATGAGAAACCTAGAAGAAACAAAATAAATACTTAAAGTAAATGAACTTCACATTTATTCTTTATTCTTTATTTATTAATAGCACCCAAAGCTACATTATATTAACACAAGCAATAAAGCTCTCATGTTTTTTCCTACCAGTGCATTTCCAAATCCAAGTGAAGCGCTGGAAGCAAGTAATGCTGCCATGCCTTCGACACAGGCTGTAGGTCATAATGATGCATGACATGTAAGTGAATCCAAATGCAATATAAAGTTGCCGCTTTGATATGAAACCTGCAACCACAAGGAACAGTGGCCCTTTCTTCTTTCAGAAAGTACCATGATAAAAACAACAGCCATAGCAATTATAAAAGTAACATACTTAGTCATACTTTTTGCATCACATTACTGAATACTCCAAGTGTTGGACTTGCAACTTATAGCTATAGTGTGTGTTAGCTACAGCAATGCTACAATGAGAATGTGTATTGTTTGCATTACAGAAAGAGTCATGAAATGTATGGACCTGTCTGCATGTTTTACAAAATGAACCAGTTATACAATCAAATTTCACCATGTGTGAATGCTGTAATTGGTTAAATTATAAAGTCTTTTTTTTCCCCAATATCCACGTATTTCCATGAAAAAAGTATATAAAATGTAATAAAA